>VMBQ01001259.1:163076-200455 GCA_007657795.1 Dreissena rostriformis
TTATTATATCTCAATTTTATTTCAATAACATCTAACAAGGTTTATTATATTGAAATATTTTTTTCTTAAATCAGTGGGCTTTTTGCGCGAAAAAATTCCCAATCCCGAAATTGCATTTTTTCCCAGAATTAAAAAAGGCCTGAACAATAAAAGTAACAGTCTTGGACGTAACCCACTCGACCGACGACCGAGTCGATTGATTTTTGCGTCGGTCGAGTGAAAATTCCAAGCCAATAGCCCGATCGGTCGAGTGCTTTTTTCGTGTCCGAACTTAGTAACATGTCCGAAATAGCTTTCTATAGTAAGAGCTTCCTCGGCATTCCAGAAATTTTCGCTCGGTACCGATTGTGCCAGGTATTTTATTTGTTGAGTTTGATTGGCTGGTGATGGCGCGGACATGAACGATAACTGACGACAAATCCTCGCTACTTTCCGAAAATCTTACAATGTTCGCCATCTAAAAATATTTTAAGCGATCGATTTGCAAAAACAATTTGCAAAGTGAAGCACTGCACTATCTGCTTAGCATATTGTAAAGCAATATGCTAACAAAATTATCTATTTATAACGTATTTGCTAGGAAACTTGTTTTCATTGTCTGAAATTTAACGATATGCACATTTTATTTCATGTGCAAAACACGTACATCTTTCGGACATTCTTTTTTTGGATACAGTATTTTTCGTCGATTTTAATTTTTTTATTTTCTACGTTCTTTATAACATTTTCTATACAATGACGAATACACATGCGGTGATACGAATGGTCTGATTTATACTATTTTGCATTGTATCCTCGAGTCACCAGTTTCGGTTGATGTGTAACAAATAGTTGACAAGATCAGATTAAAGAATAAATATTAACCAGTAATTACAACTAGAAAGACTAAAAAAAGTACAATAAGTTAGGGCTGGGGGGAGCTCTGCCATTTATCGTGGTTGGGGACGTGCGGGCCCCAGACCCTCAGTCTAATTTGCCGGATTTCACATTTGGGACTATTGACCCCCCTGCTATAGAAGCTTATTCAGAACTGAATCGATAATCTCCTTTGGGCACTCATTGAACAGTGTAGTAAGTTGATCTCTCTAGACTCTATAACTTGTATTATTACCGGATGGAGTGGGTTAGGTCCAATACTGACATAGTTACAAATGTTACAGAATTATAACTTTAATTCGGGCTAGTTAAAATTGATTCGGGCTAGTGAAATTTCCAAGCTGGTAGCCCGATCGGGCTAGTGCCTCAAAAAAAATAATGCCAAGACTGTAAGAATAAGGAATATTCTTTAAATTTGAAAATTCAAGAATTGATTTATTTTTAGTCAAACTTGGCATTAACTGTTAAAGCCTATCTACATCATTCTTCATGTAAAACATGTCAAAAACATTATCACCAGTCGTAGCCTATATATATTCAAACACTGGACTTATTTTTTGTTAATTCCCAGTCTATTCTTTATTATTAAGTCTAAGAATGGGTTGGTGAATATGGGCTCTGGGCCTAAATTCATCAGTCGCTTCTTTAGTTCAAAGAATAAAGAATATTCTTTCAACTGTAATGTTTTAGAACTACTTGAAAGTTACGTCTTGCATGGGAGTTATCAACTATAATTACATAATTCTTTGTTTAGAACAATGTGCTAATTACATAAGCACCATTTTTAGCCTGTACATATAAACTTTTAAGTGCAATTTCTTAGGTCTGTGTCTGTTCTTTATTCTTAAGTCTCACTCTGAGAATGGGTTGATGAATACAAGGCCAGGAACACCATTTCTTCTGAGGAAATTCTGCATGATGAACTTCTTGCAACATACACACTTTATTTTTTATCCGATCTTGACTAAACTTGCACATAATGTGGATGTGCTTTAGAATGCAAAACCGGTCTCTTCCTCAGAGGTCAGGGTAACACTTGGAGGTCAACGTTGGCTATTTAACATCTTGTCCAGGCTGTAACTTTTTCATTCATCATTCAAATTTCAGACAACATACCACAAATGTCTACCATGGAAGACCGAGTGTCGCATGTAAAATCTCATTATCTTAAAGGTCAGGGTCACACTTAGAGGTCAAATTTTCAATGCCATCATGTGTTCATCAACATTTGTGAGGGCCAGTGGTTGGTTTTATTAGATTTCACTTTGTCTTACTTTTTTAATTGCAATTTCAATTATCCTGTGTGAATTAGTGACAGTCATGTAATGCCATTTGCACCTCTATTATTATTAGCTTGGCTGTTTTCGAAGAAAACCCGAGGTATTGTCATAGCCCTCTTGTCTGCCGCGTTGTCGTCAGCGGCGTCCGAAAACTTTAACATTGGCCATAGCTTTTGCATTATTGAGTGGTGAAAGGTCAAGGTCATCCTTCAAGGTCAAAGGTCATTTTTTTTTAAAATTCATGTGTATCTCATCAACCTGCACATTTTGAGTGGTGAAAAGGTCATGGTCAATGATGATCTTCAAGGTCAAAAAAACAACATCCAAGCAACCACAGCCGAGCGTTGGCATCCACTCGACGGTGCTCTTGTAATTACCTCTTACTACGTGCTATGACATGCAGAGACAAGGTGTATTCATCATAACACTAAATAGGCATTGTTCAAAGAATCTTAAAGTGCACCTTTTTGTTTCATGCATTCAATTTCTGTTGTTCCATCTTCTCTTTTTAATGAAAAAATAACCCAAGGTCATTTAAAAGGAACACTGTTATATAATTGTATTATTTTATTATATAAATAGAAATAAATGCTGTACAGACATCAAGTGTTAATATTTTACATGACACATTCACACATATATCACAATGTAGCATTGAACAGCCACCAGAAAAACTTTGCCAAACCGAAATTTCGCAAACTTAGGTACCTTTTTCCTTTAAGATATATTTTACATAAAGTTTGCGATAAAATGCTTCTTTGTGATCATTTATTGATGGGTTTTATATAATATTTCTTTCATTATTTATTTTTTTGTTCAATATGGCCTGTCCCATGGGATTTTTTGTTTACCCAAGGGATTTTTTTTCCCTATAAAAAAGGCTTTTTTTTTTCTGGCAAAGAAAATTGAACAAAAATCAGCACAAAGAATTACATTGCTTAAAAGCAATGACTCAGCATTAACAAACTTATACTTTTTTTACCAGTAACATTTAAGTTAACTCCTGTGTGTTTGAGATAAAAATGACCAACAATTTTCCTTATGTCACCAGAATATACCCAAAGAACACATACTTACCAAAATGTGAAAAAATATACAAATATGAATTTGATATTCAACCAGCGATTTTTTTCCTTCTTTATAAAGTACCCGTAAAAGGTTATTTCCCAATTGATGAAAAGCTACAAAATTTCCAATTGCTGCTGAAATATTCCCGAAAGGAAGCAAATTTTCGTCAATTTCGTTCTAAAAGAACATTATCCGCAAGTGAACAAATAAAATGAGCACTGAAATTGAACATTTCAAGCCATAATGCATGAATATGAATATTTGAATTGGTTTGTGCACTTTATACCAAGCGATTTACAAGACCCATAATGTCCAAGCTGAAGATTTCATGACATGAATTTTCCCAATTTCAGGGTTTTTCGCGTTAATTTTTCCCAAAAAGTTTGGTACCAGTACTTTTCCCAATTGGGCAAAATAATCGATGCAAATCAAAGTCTAGCTCTCCAATAAACGGTCCCTCCACTTTCTGTGAACAGCCATGAGACGATCTGCCGTGCGCTGGCTGATGTTGAGTGCGGGATGCATCGCGAGCACCTCCGGTTCCTGCATCAAAGAGAGGCCGCACACACCGAAATAGGCGTGTAATGCATCTGAAATTATGAGCAGACGTCCAGAACCGGTATTGAAGTACATGTATGTTGTAGATCATGTATACAACAGTCTGATTTATAGAGGATCTTATACATGGTGATAAAGAGGAACTTTGTTTAACAAGCAAATTCGTTGAATTGATATCCCCCGCTAAACTAGAGCTTCTTCACAGATACAAAGGGCCATAACTCTGTTATAAGCAGATGGTGTACAATGCCATTTGGCGTCAATCATCCTCTTATCCATATAATTATATACTCATACCAAGATTTGATGAAATACGCCAAAGCACTTCCAAGATATGGCTCCGGACACAAAAGTGCCGGACGGACGGACAACGCCAAAACAATATCCCTCCGCCTATGGCAGGGGATAATAAAAATCAAATGCAATAAGCCCCCACAATCAAGAAACTACATATCAACAAAGCCCTTGTTTCAAGCTGGGGAAACCAAATACACCTTTCTTGGGGGCAGGTTATAAGCTTTCAATTTCAAATACAAGCAATTAGTGGAAGTTTGCACCCTCAGGGGTGGGTGGGGGGAAATTTCAAATTGGCCAAGGACATCAAGAACTAGATAAATAGGACAAGACGCCTGTCAGAAAGCTAACATGTTAAGCCCATTGTCAAGAATGCTTCACCATACCCATGTTTGACCTCTGAAGTGTGACCTTGACCTTTTCACAAGGGGCACAAAACTTGAGCGAGGCAAACCTTATCCTGGTGTGATTGAATGTGTCTTAATTAATTTCTAAACCTGTTCGCATGGAAAAATGCTGAAAGCGCTTTTACATGTAGATGTTTAATAATCATCTAGTCCTGTACACCATCAATTTGTTAGCCCTTTGCATGCTGGGAAATTTGTTGTCTGCTAAAATGTCGTCTGCTGAATTTCTAAAACTAGCATTTTCTTCGATTTTTGTTCAAAGAATACTATCAGAATAGCAAACAGTTTGGATCCTGATGAGACGCCATGTTCTGTGGCGTCTCATCTAGATCCAAACTGTTTTCAAAGGCCTTCAAAATTCGGTTTCAGCACTGAAAAAGTTAATAAATGGGCTTTAAATTATCTTTTTGTCTCATTTCAATCATTTAATTCACTTCAAAATATGTTATTATATATTTACACAATTTACCAAGACATGTTCATGAATATTTTACAGAATGTTACTGTGTTATATCTATAAACACACAAACTGAATTTCTCCCTCAAAGTGGTATATACTTTCTTCTACATTTTTATACTATACTAAAATACTTATTTATGTATCACTCAATAAGTGATTCTTAACAAAAAGGGTTCAACCGTAACTGTGATTACAATATTAAAACAGCATAAAACCAAATAAACAAACTTTTGCTAGTAGTTTTAAAAAAGGAATTATTACCGGTAACAAAAGATTTCAGTTTTAAAGATTGGGCTTTAAATTAACTCAACCCTTATTCAGTACGTACATACCTGGACTGTGACTCGGCCATTTTGAAAATCCGCCAGTAAGAGGCTGCTGAGTCTCCATGAGGTATGCCCGGTTACTCGGCCTATCGACGAAATGATACGCCCCTAGTAGCTGGTAAAAAAAGGCCAATATGGGTATGACAAGTGTCCCATTAAAGCTTTTTTATGGAATAAAAAACACATAATTTTTTCATTTAAACTAATTATTTAACAAATTGTTATTTGAAGAATAGTTTTTATGTCTCAAATACAATTTAAAACAAGGCTTGTCACCATAGGATGACATATGCCCCCTTTTTCCACATTTTTCTAAACCTAAACGCAAAGTGTTTTTCCACATTTTTTGAAACCTAAACGCAAAGTGTGACGGAATTTCAGACGGACGGACATACAGTGCGATCACTATATGCTCACCTTCGGGGGCATAAAAAATGTTTTGTGTTCTGTTTCTTCGTCAGAAGTATAACTTAAATGCCATAAATATGTTCCTTTAACAAACCTAATTACTCATTTCATGGATGAGGGCCATAAAAAATATGTATGAAATATCCATTTTTGGAAGATATTTTTTTATCACATGCTTTAAAATCAATGAAAAACACAGCAGCTTTATTTTACTGTAACATGTTGAAAATTCCTAAAAGTTGTATACAACTGTTTTGAAATTACATAATTTCACCTAAATGACACCTTGAAATTTATCAAAGCAATTGCCACCAATTAAAATTGTTAATTATGATCGGACCATGCAATATGAGCTATTCCAGTAACCACCATTCAACTGCCATTTACAATTTGAATATACAAGTAGTCATTTATTTGATAACTTGTTGAAATCTTTTCATTTTTACACTCTTAATAAATTATTCGTACAGCACAATATATATACATCAAAGCAGTCAAGAACGTTACCTGTAACGTAGCTCCCACCCAAAAAGAGTAACACGTGTCGACAGGCTTGTTTGGTCGCCCTTGGAAACCAGACTGTTGTCGCATTAAGCACCAGTTTCGGAGTTTCTTGGATTGTTTATCAGTGAGGCCACAATGCAAGCGATCCATGAGCTGCAGTGAGGCAACTGCACAGAATGTTGAGCCACCTACATTTGAATAATAAGGGAGGTAACTGCACAGAATGTTGAGCCACCTACATTTGAATAATAAAGAGAGGTGACTGCACACAGGGCCCTCAATCCATTTTAGGGGAAGCGGGTCGCTACCCATAGCAGGGGGAATTTTCGCGGCGTTTCCCTTTTGGGGGGATTTTTTACTTACTCTCTAATTATAACATTTGTACATGTTTGCACTATATTCATTGCTTTTTTCATAATTTAGTATGTTTGACAAGATTAAATTAAAATAGAATTGAGATATAATAATCATGAGACACATCTATCTATAAAAAAATAATAAAAAAAATAAATATAAAACATAAAGTACTATTATTTTTATTTTAGACACCAGGAGCATTATCAGGGCACTCAATCCATTTTAGGGGAAGCGGGTCGCTACCCATAGCAGGGGGAATTTTCGCGGCGTTTCCCTTTTGGGGGGATTTTTTACTTACTCTCTAATTATAACATTTGTACATGTTTGCACTATATTCATTGCTTTTTTCATAATTTAGTATGTTTGACAAGATTAAATTAAAATAGAATTGAGATATAATAATCATGAGACACATCTATCTATAAAAAAATAAAAAAAATAGGAGGAATTTTTCCCCCAAAAAGGGGAAAAAAGTATATTTTTCAGAGGGGGAATGCGGCCGAATTTCGGCCGTGGATTTGACAGATTGAGGGCCCTGGCACATAATGTTGAGCCACCTACATTTGAATAATAAAGGGAGGCAACTGCACAGAATGTTGAGCCACCTACATTTGAATAATAAAGGCAGGTAACTGCACAGAAGGTTGAGCCACCTACATTTGAATAATAAAGGGAGGTAACTGCACATAATGTTGAGCCACCTACATTTGAATAATAAAGGCAGGTTACTGCAAAGAATGTTGAGCCCCTACAATTGAATAATAAAGGGAGGTAACTGCAAAGAATGTTGAGCCCCCTACAATTGAATAATAAAGGGAGGTAACTGCAAAGAATGTTGAGCCCCCTACAATTGAATAATAAAGATAGGCAACTGCACAGATAGTTGAGCCACCTGCATTTGAATAATAAAGGGAGGCAACTGCACAGAAAGTTGAGCCACCTACATTTGAACAATAAAAAAGGTAACTGAACAGAATGTTGAGCCACCTACATTTGAATAATATTTGATCTGTGACACTCTTTGAAAAAAGTGAACATAACCTTACTCAACAACAAATTATTGTTCCGACTTTTTTATCACATGTCATGTGTGTTATAAATATATTCCAATTTATTGTATTTATAATCACTTTATCACATTCACACCCTTTATTTTAATATTCCTTGTTTTCCAATAGGAATATCCTTAGGTTTATATAACCTTTTGAGCAATTTCATTGGATACAATTTCTTTGACCGACCAATGAGGTGACTTATAGTGAAATGACTTAGTCAACAACAAATAAGGTCACTTTACATGGATTTTTCTCACCATTTTGGCAATATGACCTATACCCATGAAATTTGGAAGCCTAAAGTTACTTTAAATAGGGTTAAAGAACTCAGATAACTGGAATAAAATGTAATCAAGTTCAACCAGAACTGGTATAGCACTTTGATTTGATAACAATACGCAGGAAATGCAGTTAAACAGGCTGGCTAACATTGCACAGGAAATGTATGAGTACTGTAGATAAACAGGCGGGCTATCATTACACAGGAAATGTATAAGTACTGTAGATAAACAGGTTGGCTAACATTGCACAGGAAATGTATTAGTACTGTAGGTAAACAGGTTGGCTAACATTGCACAGGAGATGTATTAGTACTGTAGGTAAACAGGTTGTCTAACATTGCACAGGAAATGTATTAGTACTGTAGGTAAACAGGTTGGCTAACATTGCATGTAGGAAATGTATAAGTACCGTAGTTAAACAACTTTGGTTAACATTGCACATGAAATGTATGAGTGCTGTAGGTAAACATGTTGGCTAACCTTGCACATGACATTTATCAGAACTGTAGGCAAACAGGTTGGCTAAGATTGCGCAAAAAATGTGTGAGTACTGTAGTTAATAATCTTGGCTAAAATTGCCCATGAAATGTATGAGCACTGTAGTTTAACAGGTTGGCTAACATTGCTCAGGAAATGTGTGAGTACTGTAGTTAATAATCTTGGCTAAAATTGCCCAGGAAATGTATGAGCACTGTAGTTTAACAGGTTGGCTAACATTGAGTACTGAAGTTATACAGGTTGGCTAACATTGAGTACTGTAGTTTAACAGGTTGGCTAACATTGCTCAGGAAATGTGTGAGTACTGTAATTAAACAGATTGGTTGGCAAGGACGACACAGGAGATATATAATTACTGTAAGTAAACAGGTTGGCTAACCATTGCAGCGGTTATTTTTGAGAAAGTTAACTGATAAATGACAATAGTGATATGACTAGAATGCTGTTTTAAATTATTTTATTTTAACTAGTAAACAAACACCAGTCCGTATTCACCAACACATTCTTAGACTTAAGAATAAAGAATAGACTTGGAACCAAGAAAAATACGTCCAGCGTATAAATATACACAGGCTACAACTGTTAATTATGTCATTTATAAAATGTTCTACATGAAGAATGATGTAGATAGAGGTGGTTAATGCCAAGTTTGATTCAAAATTCAAGCAATTCTTGAATATAAAAATTTAAAGAATATTCGTTATTCTTAGACTTAAGTCAAAGAATCGGTTGGTGAATACGGGCCCTGTACCATGTGCTTCCAGGTCGGGTCCCTGTCCAATCCCTCCATCGTATGACTGCAATAACATAATGATAAGGAGTTTGAACAATTGTACAAATGAGCCTCGCTCTGGGAAAATGTGGCGGTATACATGTGCGTAAAGTGTCGTCCCAGATTTTCGCTTAAAAGAGACTTCCTTTACACTTAATACCATGAAACCGGAAAGTGTCATCCCTGAATAGCCTGTGCGAACTGCACAGGCTTATCTGGGACGACACTTTACGATCATGCATTTAACCCCGTTTTCCAAGAGCAAGGTTCAAATGTTTGTTTAGTTTTGTGCCTTCCCTTCACATGCTATATAACTGAATTTTCTGTATCATATAGGTGGTCTGAAACACATATTGGGCTACTAGTACTACATGTACCTGAAAATTCAGTTTTCTTATAACCTACATAATATTCAGAATCTGTCTTGCTTACAATACTGTTTAGGATATACTGGGCATGTTAACATCAATGTTCCCTACCAGGTATATAGAGAACAACAGTTTACTTTAACAGTCCTTCCCAAATACTGTCGGTCCTCGGATTTTTCCGATAATAAATTGGAAAATCCGGAAATGATTCTAATATTGCAGGCCCTCGTGTCCGGTAATAAAATTATGGCGAAATATGAAATTCCATAAGCTATTTTCAGAAAAGTTTCAAGGCAAAAGTTCGATTTCACCAAATTATTAATGAATACTCCAATAATGTAAAAAACAATTTCATTGGTTGCATTTTCTGAATGACATAACTTACGGTAAGTGTATATACGGTATCCAAAGATTTTTGCTGTGTCATCAAACAAATAAAACTCTACATTGTACGTCATCACTATATGAGTACATTTCGCAAAGGGAGAGAATCAAAATTGACAAGCATGTGCGTTTTGGTTCCCGTTTTATCGGCTTTATTCGTAAGCAAGCAGGGCATAAACAAAATTCATTGTGACCTTCTTGCAAACTGTCAACTTCAACACAGCTAGGAGTTAAAAAGAAAATTAAATAAACAGAAACAAATATATAATTGAATAATATTAGCTTGCTCTCAATGGAATAAATGAAGTAAAGCTCTCAGAAGTACATTATTTGATTAAGAGGAAGTTCCATTATTTGTTAGTGAAAATTATTATTGATATTAAATAGTATATTATTATAATAATATTCAAACATTGTTAAAAAATCTCATTTTTGTCTTTCTTCATCATTTTTGTTATTTTTGGGCCGGAAATGATAAGTCCGGGTTGGCAAAGGCTGTATGATAATAGGACCTGCTGGCCAGCAATAAATTATAATTTTGGAAATGACTGAGTTACTAACCTATTGTCTGTTAACCCTTTGAGTGCTGGAACCGGATTTTGAAGGTTTTTGCAAACAGTTTGGATCCAGATGAGACGCCACAGAACGTGGCGTCTCATCAGGATCCAAACTGTTTGCTATTCTGATAGTATTCTTTGAAAAAAATCGAAGAAAATGCTAANATAATATTCAAACATTGTTAAAAAATCTCATTTTTGTCTTTCTTCATCATTTTTGTTATTTTTGGACCAGAAAATATAAGTCCGGGTCGGCAAAGGCTGTATGATAATAGGACCTCCTGGCCAGCAATAAATTATAATTTTAAAAATGACTGAGTTACTAACCTATTGTCTGTTAATATAGCAGGTTAGGCTGAGATTTTATTTTTTTGTGGAATAGTCTGATATATTAAAACATAATAGAGCAGTTATCTGTTTTTTCTGTTTTTCATACCTATATGCCACCATTTTAAAAGAAATTCTTAAATATAATCCCTACAACTCAGAATTTTTAACGGGAATGTATACATGTGTATGTTTTATGACGTTTGACATGTTAATAACAATGTCATTAATATTTGTAAAATTAGTTTTTAGCTGTTTTTGTTGATACTGATTGATTTATAGCAAACAAATGACCACTTTATCGTTGATTTGTTGTACACCAAACATTGATTGATAAAAACCTAAAAACCTGATAGAAAAAATTTCATCGGACGTCTTTGCATCAGGTCAACGTGGAGGCATTATTAATCCCACTCACAATAATGTCAAGGTTTTTACTGGGCATGTTAACATAAATCTACCCTACCAGGTTTCTATCCAATTTTGTTTGTTACAATATTGGGATTGGGAAAAGTTGTGTTGTTTTGACTAAAATTGGTCCTGTGTTTTTATTTTGCAAACAAATACTTTAAAATTGAGAATAAAACTGTTTTAATATCATACTTACTAAGGTCCAACTTATAGAGCTGATTTGAAAAATAAACTAAATGTTGACATTTCTTTAAAAACAAGATGTGTTTGTGAAACACTATGTCCACCTATATGATGTTTGACCTTGAAGGATGAACTTGATCTTGACCCTTCACCACTCAAAATGTGCAGCTCCATGAGATACACATGCATTTTAAATATAAAATTGCTAGCTTCAATATTGCAGAAGTTACATGACATGAGCAATTTTGACCCATATATTTGACCTAGAAGAATGACCTTGACCTTTCACCACTCAAAATGTGCAGCTCCATAAGTTACACATGCATGCCAAATATCAAGTTGCTATCTTCAATATTGCAAAAGTATTCATAAAATAAGCGATTTGGGCCACATATATTTGACCTCTGACCTTGAAGGATGACCTTGACCTTTCACCACTCAAAATGTGCAGCTCCATAAGTTACACATGCATGCCAAATATGAAGTTGCTATCTTCAATATTGCAAAAGTATTCATAAAATAAGCGATTTGGGCCACATATATTTGACCTCTGACCTTGAAGGATGACCTTGACCTTTCACCACTCAAAATGTGCAGCTCCATAAGTTACACATGCATGCCAAATATGAAGTTGCTATCTTCAATATTGCAAAAGTATTCATAAAATAAGCGATTTGGGCCACATATATTTGACCTCTGACCTTGAAGGATGACCTTGACCTTTCACCACTCAAAATGTGCAGCTCCATAAGTTACACATGCATGCCAAATATGAAGTTGCTATCTTCAATATTGCAAAAGTATTCATAAAATAAGCGATTTGGGCCACATATATTTGACCTCTGACCTTGAAGGATGACCTTGACCTTTCACCACTCAAAATGTGCAGCTCCATAAGTTACACATGCATGCCAAATATGAAGTTGCTATCTTCAATATTGCAAAAGTATTCATAAAATAAGCGATTTGGGCCACATATATTTGACCTCTGACCTTGAAGGATGACCTTGACCTTTCACCACTCAAAATGTGCAGCTCCATAAGTTACACATGCATGCCAAATATGAAGTTGCTATCTTCAATATTGCAAAAGTATTCATAAAATAAGCGATTTGGGCCACATATATTTGACCTCTGACCTTGAAGGATGACCTTGACCTTTCACCACTCAAAATGTGCAGCTCCATAAGTTACACATGCATGCCAAATATGAAGTTGCTATCTTCAATATTGCAAAAGTATTCATAAAATAAGCGATTTGGGCCACATATATTTGACCTCTGACCTTGAAGGATGACCTTGACCTTTCACCACTCAAAATGTGCAGCTCCATAAGTTACACATGCATGCCAAATATGAAGTTGCTATCTTCAATATTGCAAAAGTATTCATAAAATAAGCGATTTGGGCCACATATATTTGACCTCTGACCTTGAAGGATGACCTTGACCTTTCACCACTCAAAATGTGCAGCTCCATAAGTTACACATGCATGCCAAATATGAAGTTGCTATCTTCAATATTGCAAAAGTATTCATAAAATAAGCGATTTGGGCCACATATATTTGACCTCTGACCTTGAAGGATGACCTTGACCTTTCACCACTCAAAATGTGCAGCTCCATAAGTTACACATGCATGCCAAATATGAAGTTGCTATCTTCAANATTTGACTAAATCCAAAAAAGTTGAACGAAAATTCCAAAGCTCGTGGTTGAAGAAGCATAGTTGGCTCGAGTACGATAGCGATAACAAATTTATGACATGTTCTATATGTATAAAACACAAAAAAGATAGCGTGTTCACAACGAAAAACACAAATTTTAAGACGACTACTCTTGTGATACATGCTGACAGCAAGGAGCACAAGGATGCTGTACAGGCTGATTTATTGAGTCGGCAATATGTTAAAGTTCTTGTCTGGTGAAAGGGTTGATAGTTTGATGACAATAAAACTTGAAAGTGGTGAAATAAAAGATTTTGACTTTGTAGAGGCTTTGAAATTCTGGAGATCTGCAAAGCAAAGAAAGATCTTCAATTTAACTTAACTAGAACAACCCAGTGTGTAAATAAAGTTACATTAAGTTACAGTTTACTAGTTAATTTGTTGAAATGTTTGAAAATTAAAATGAACCAAGTTTACTGCTTGACTAGTTTATTTGTTGAAATATTTTGAAAACTAACATTAACAAAGTTGGAGAAACTTCTATAGACCACTGATGAATTGGTACCAGATGTCGAGGTAAATAAGCATATGATATACATTCATTATTTGATCATTTCTGCTGTTTTTGCTCAGTGTCTCACAAGTTTACAAAATGTCCCCAACTTTTCATGACCTGTGAGACATTTGTCCCATCTTGTTTTATACCTCGGCAGAACACTGTATAATGATCACGTGTTTGGCATAGAGAACACATAAAACATATATCAAGGGACAAGCATGTAATCACATCATATCACATAGAAACGTTTAGAAGATACATGGTTTTACAACACTCCACCACGATATACACTTACAAGTTTCAACTTAAAAACATTGCAAACTAAGAAAAAAACAAAAAACAAGCCATGTTCTGGGAAAACTGGAATTAATGCATATGCTTAAAGGTTTGTTCCAGATAAGCCTGGGCATAGGTTAATCAGGGACAACAATTTCCGCCTTTACTGTATTTTCATTTAGAAGAGACTTCCTTTAATCAGAAAATTCCATAAACGCAGAAAGTGTCCACCCTGATTAGCCTATGTGAACTGTACAGGCTAACCTGGGACAAAACTTTAAGCACATGTATTAAGCCCAGTTTTCAGAGAACACGAATCATACCTTCCATCTTTAAGCTGCAGTGTCCGCAGAGAAGTTAGCACAGCAGCCCGGTCCACCCGACCTAGGTCGTCCCCCAGGATTAGCAGAGATGCAAGTGCAGTATACGTCATAGCTAAATGGCTGCCATCATATGGAATACACTTCTCTCTCGCCTGATAAGGTAGTAGTAAACAACATTTATTTCACAACATAAAACAATACAGTGTTTCTTTCTCAACATTTTTGGGAATGGACCATGGCATTTTGAATTGTGAAAAATCCAGTTGTTTTGACTAAAATTGGGTGTTTTTTCTTCGCTTACAAATACTTTAAAATTGAGAATAAGTGTTTTCATTATTCAATTCACTAGGGTTCAACTTACTGAGCTGGATAGGGAGATGAATTAAATGTTGCATTTAATTTGATTAAAACAAATTTATTGGGGTGGGGGTGGGGGGAACCTTCAATTTGGAATGTTAAGCAGTCATTTGAGAAAAATATATACTATTTACAATTTGGAATTGGGCCGAATTTCCACACAAAATTGACAACAAAAAACGACTGCAATACCAATTAATAAATTCCAGTTTCATGTTAAATCATCTTTGATATTTCTTGCACAAATACATATATGAGAATACTTATTATATTCCTATCAACAAACTCAATTATGAAATACTAAAATATGGAATTTAATATTTGTCTTTATTTGACAAATGATTTTCCAAGGGGCCATATGGTTTATATATTTCTCACCTTTTCAGCGTCATATGCATGTCCCAAAGTAGATGAGCCTCTGAAGCCACAAAGGTCTCTGTTTGTACCTGTAATAAATACAGCACACAGTATGAGAACAGTGAAACGGGAACTTATTGGTTCTTGAAATAAAGGAATACTCAAATACCAGTATGCAGAAAAAAGCACATTCGAGTTGAGTTAAAAGAAAAGGGGTTGAGGCTCAAATATTTTGGCAAAAATTGACAATACTTTTATGGACTTCATTAAAATTCGTTACACAGTCTGAGTGATAAGAAAATGGGCCCACTTTTGCAATTAGATTGGGNAACCGTTAAATAAAATATTTCCTATGTCCCCTTTATGCCGCCGTAGTTCTGTGTTTTCATGAAGAATTGATATTTTGCTCTATACATGTATATACATAATCAAGTTGCGGTGGTTTAATTGGGAAAACAAGATATGTGAACACAATCATGTTGAAACAGTTGACAGTTAGTATTGTCTGTAGAACGCACCAACATTCTGGTGGTATCTAAGCTAAATTAACCACACCATCATTTCTCTAATTCATTAATCAAATGTTGGAATTGACCATTATACCTCTCAAAACGGTTATGTTGATTTTGTTATCTTTTTTTTACTGAAATGTTCTGCAACTGACATATGTTCTGTAATGCATACCTATTATTGTTGCGAGGCCATGCACGTGTTTACACTTGGGAACCTCTTTTTAGTAAACAACTGCAATGGGAATCAATATTTACTTATTATATGTAAATCACAATAGTTCCTCCTTAAGAACATTTCAGTATAAATATCTGATAAAAATTGTTCCCAACAACAAATATCTTTTTAAACGTGCATTTTAGAATCCAGTCCCTGCGATTCATGTTCAATGTCTGTTGAAACAAATATGCATTTGTTTTGGAATTGTCCAAGTGTTCACAATTGTTGGATCAATATTCAGAAATATAAAGAAACTCAACTTAGCATTTCTAATGATTTCAAACTGTCTTATGAATGTATTTCACTTTGCAATAGTTTTATCAACAATAGGAACTGCTCCTCGAACTGTGTAATTGTTATTATATTATTGGGAAAATATTTCATTTTTAAAAGCAGATATCAATGATGTCCACATATGTTTGATAGATTTTTGGAATATTTTTAATATAAACTTAAAATCAAAGAGATACTCGCAATCTGGAAGGGTAAAACTGAAAAATACACATACATGGAATAATTGTGTAATGTTATTCTGTATTGTACAGTTTCAGAAAAACATATTTTCATATTTCTAATAAATATGTTTTCACTTGTATGTGTGTGTGTCCTTTAGCGATTCAAACATACCACCATTTTTCATTGTCATTCATATCATTCATGATTCATTTCCATCGACATCATCATTACTTCATTTATTATAATTTGTATTTACAGTCTATTTTAGTGTTATGTGTACCTACATGTTACCATACCAATACATGTTATCGCTGTAAATGCAATGACATATTACTTGTATGTTTATCCATATTTTACCTTCACATTTACCAGCCAAAATGCATATCGTTAGTATGTTAAGCTACTGTGGGTGAAAACCTGTTGATGAGAATATGGGCATTTAAAGTGAATAGCGTGATATAACATCTGTTTATGAATATTACACATAATAAAAATATGTATGATAGGGGAATTAGATATGTAAGAGATATATTGTGCACTTTTGGAGAATTTTGAAAAATTATATGTATAAGAAAATCTCATTGGTCTTAAAATTAACTTCCAATTGTATAAAGGTTTAATCAGAACTGTGAAGGCATTTATCAGATTATCAGGACTTCCATTGATAAAATAGCCAAATATACAATGTGCATTTATATCATTTTACTTGTAAAAAACATTATATTTGGGTATAATCAAAACAAACATGTTTGTAAATGTTTTAGCTATATAACAGATATACCCACTTGCCATTCAAACTTGAATACACTTTTTAATAACATTGAATGGACAAAAGTGCATGCACTCGTTTTTATTATATCTAGAATATACACCCACATACACTCGGTAGTTCAAGACAAGAATTGTTCACAGAATCTTAGGAACCAGATCTTTTTTTTTTAATGAACATTGTTCATGACAGTTTATTTTCTTTCTGTTATGAAAATTAACAGAATGATAATGAAGAAATCGTATAACATATATTCTGGGACTGCATTTTTACAAATTATCAATTATGTTGTAGATTTTTTTTGTCAGATCACATAATGTGCAAAAAATGTACTGAGATTTCCTGTAAAACAATGTTATTTGGGTGTTCAATATTTAACATGACTGATACTAATATTCTTATCCTAGAAAAAAATGTGTATGCAAGAGAAAGGGTCTATTACCTTCAATAAGGGGGCTGAATAATAATCTTTGCTTAGCTTGGGTAATTCAAGCTAATACAAAATATCAAGAAAAGGATTTACTAAACTGGACAATTGTAAAACTTTTTGTAGATCAATGGAATAATCTTATTGTAAATTGTGTTGTTTGCTTAAAATATTTAATATCAGGGTCGTTTATAATTGTCTGAAGTCCAAACGTTTGATTAAAATTGAAAATTTTCTGAAGACTAAACTGTATTCTTATATGTTTTGTATCATAACATGGCGTTTGTGTATGTGTCGGTGTGTCTGAATATAGGCGCTCGATGGCAATGACTCAATCATTCGACTATCTGTTGCGATTTTTTTTTTAATTGCAGCTGCAGCCGTGATTTTTATGGACCTGTTTATTATAATGCATACACACACTGAATCAATAAAAATCTTCCGACAAAACGTCTTCTTAAAAAAAAAATAGTTCGACTATGTATATAATTATTGACAAGGTAAGCCACTCGCCATTTTAAAATGCAACGGAAGTGCGTTGTTTCCCCGCTCGCTTATTGAAATGCGCGCGCAGGCCGGGAACCTCGCTCGGGAACAGTTAACTGTTAAACTATCATATTTCTCTATAAAACACGGTTTCCATGTCTGATCTTAAAAAAAGAATAAAAAAAAAATAGTTATTAAGATCGGACATGGAAACAGTGTATTATAGAGACAATGACCGAGAAATATGATAGTTTAACATCTGTGTATGGCTGTTGTATCACATGACTGCCTCATTCATGTTTTGTAAATAAAGTCGCAGCGAAGCAAATTTGTAGTTTACGAAATTGCACACTGTCGCAAAACAAAACAGAAATTGATAATTCAAATCTAAAATATAAATCGTTGAGGTTTAATACTTGGGACCAGTTAATCGTTCTTTTCTTCAAAGTAAACTTTAAAGATTTGTAATTATATAAAAAAAATTAACACCGAGTGGGAGATTTTGAAAAATAACAAACATTTAAATGTACCGCTTATACAGCTATCATGTTCATGAAGTACCAACCCTTTCTTTGATTGCATGAACCGTATTACAAAGCAATGAAAGTTATACATAAGTAGATGTGTGCGTATTTTCCAAGATTCAGGTAAAAACCTAGATTTGAAAAAATATATTGATCGCATAAAATGATAACAAAAGAACAACAACAAACACACATGGATTTATTTGGTCAACGTGAACAGAAAAGATTCATGTTCTGTAGCACAACACAATTATTGATTGCAAGTCATGTTTGAAATATGAGACTGAATACTTAAAATGGCTAAGTAAATTCTATTAGCCGTCAAATTAGCATGTCAAACATAGGTTAAGTAAGGCCAAAAAAAAATAGGTCCGTTTCCGGTCTCCTTGGGAAAAAAACAGGGTCGGTAGGTTTTTTGTCTTTCGGGTACTAGAATGGAGAAATGAACCGAAATAAACGAAAATTAACACATTTTTTATTTTATTTTTGGCGACCCCAATAAAAAGTTGAGGGTCGGCGCCGATTCTGGAGACACGGTCGGGCGACCGGAAACGGACCTATTTTTTATTTGGCCTAATGTAAATCCTAAAGGCCATCATTTAAGTGTGTCACTTAAACAATATCATCAACGATTGTGTGTGTTACTACAATATACATGTATAAGAACAAACATATATTTCAAAGAATTTAAAAACAAAAGTGTTGCAAGACTAAATAAAACTACAAGCACGCACTTAAAAGGAGCAGGGTTTACTTTAAATAAATTAAATATTGAAAAAGAATTTTTAAATATGGAAAAATTGGAAATTATACGACAGTATAGTAAATTTGCCATGAAACCAAGTTCAGGTTATTACTGACAATAAACACAATATCGACTTTTAAATGATTTATCAATTTATTAAGAGTTTTCAGGTAAAATTATGATTTTAAGGAGACAGAAAATGCTATTGGCGATCAGTGCTTAAACAAACAAATATTACAATACAAAAAAAATCAAAATACAAACAAAATCAATCAAACACATATAGAAAACAGTTGCTATAATCAAAACATTATGCATTAAGAATTTACATGTAATGTTTGTAAAATGTGCCGGCTGATACATAGAGTCTAAACATGCAGAGCTATTAAAGAGTGCAAAAGTCACTTCGAAGAAGCAAAATTCAGGTCTTCTTAAAGTGAACTCCTTGCCAATGCATTTCAAGCTTTCTTATTGAGTTATTTTGGTACAACGTTACCAACGAATTCTTCTCCATACCCATGCCCACGTCTTATAAGTTCTGATTGAGTTCTCTAACTACAACGTTCACCAACCAATCCTTTTCCATGTCTGGCCTCTCTTCAACGCTTACCGGCAAATTCATCTCCGAGCTCGACGAATTCATCTCCGTACTCGCAACAACAGAAATATTGCCACGCGTAGCTTTAACTTCGTTATAATTTCCTTCCTCAAAATTTTTTATTATAGTCCCTTGAATATGTGTAAGTTCCTCGAAGGAATAGCACCTATCGTCACCAGGCGATTCTTGCAGGCAAACTGCAAGTCGTCTCCTCTTCGTCGCATCCCACGCTACGCTTAGTCGTTGCCCCTTCGTTTCATTATTTGGAATAATCTTCCAACACGCAACGCCTTTAGAACCAAAATACGGAAACCTAGGAAGAACTGAAACTGTAGCTCCTTGTTTCGCTTTTATTTCTTGTTTCTTGTCGACTTTTGGTTCAACTTTACCATTTGTCGAAATCACCTGCGCGTCTTTCAGGTTAGCCTTCTCAGTATCATTTCGAACATTAATGTTGACATTCCCATAAATGTTGGTAGCCCAAGGATTGAATGCAATGAAACATCCGACGCCGCCACCTAAGCCTAAAGCAGCACCAATTTTACTGATCACCTTAAAATTCCATATTTTCGAGTGTGTTTTTTCTTCAGAATATTTTCGCCTGAATTGAAGTTTCGATAAACTCACTTTCAAATTACTCCAGCTACACATTATCAACTGCTTGCTTGAGTTAAAAGATCTTAAAGAAAGAACTTTTCTCTTGCTTAATCCTTTGCGCACCCTAGGTAGCTTTTAAGAATGGGTGCTACGTATGTTTCGGTTTCGGTTTCACGCATCGACTTTCACAAACAAATCCGAATGTGTTTAGCTCACCTGAATTACGACTTTTCCTAATGAACCTAATGAGTTTCTTCTAGGGAAAAACTCACCTCCAAATTATTCTAAATTATTGCACAAACAGCGGCGTAGCCACGCTCATGTCTTCTTCTTCTTCTTCTTGGCGTTCGCTCTACACGATCACACCAGTTTCTTCGATAAATGATGTGGTCCTTCTCAGGTCATCCACGTCTCCATAAAGTTTCTGGTGGAGGGTTGTGTCCTGGGGCCACTTTGTAGCTCGCTCCTGGTCGTGACGTTTACATCTTTGGAGGATGTGCTCAGCTGTTTGGTCTTCTGTGCCACACGGACAGGTCGGTGACGGGGCCAGTCTGTATTTCTTATGCATGTGTGCATTGAGTCTGTTGTGCCCTGATCGGAGTCTGACTATTATCACTTGCTCTGCCCTGCTTAGGAGATGATATGCATCTGCCTCTTGTCTTGGCCGGGTAAGTGATTTTATGATGGTGACTTTCTCCTTGTAGCTTACTTGCACAGGTGGCTGTTCTAACTGAGCACCTTGTTTTGCCAGTTGGTCAGCATCTTCGTTTCCGGCCACTCCACAGTGTGCTGGGATCCACTGGAGGGTCACGTTTAGGTTGGTGCTGATTCTTTGTAAGGCATTTGCAAGCTGAGGAACCTTGTTGTTGGTCAGGGCTTCCAATACAGACATGGCATCTGTAAGGAAGACTACCGAGTTGACAGCTTCAGTCGAGTCTTCAATCATTGAAACTGCCTTCATGAGAGCTACAGTCTCTGCTCTGTAATTGCTACAGTGTGTTCCGGTTGCTGCATGATGTGTTTCTCGTTTTCCGGATGGGTACAGAATGACGATGCCAGCACCTCCATTTATGACTGCTCTAGTGGCAGAACCATCTGTGTAGACATGAGTCCATGCCTCTCTTGGGTATTCATCATTGATCATGGCAAGTGTGTGGCTCTTTCTGATATGCTCATCCTCTTGTTTACCTGGCTGTAGGTGAGGAACACTGAATCTTACTGCAACATTTGACAGGTCATTTTGTAATGGATCTACGATGTCTTCTTTACCAAGCGGAGTGGTGGGGATGGTCAGATCTGTTGCATAGGCCTTGTCCAGCTTCTTAGCTTCGTGTACAAAGCTGCTACGCTTGATCCGATTTTTGGTGTACCCTTTAACTCTGGTTGACATGGGGTGATCCGTGAGGCATTTATATTTCTCTGTCTGAAGCAGGATTTTGACATCTCTTCTTTCTTGAAGTGGTTGTATTCCTGTTATCTTTTCCATGAAGGCAATTGGTGTGGACTTGGTTGCTCCTGTCATGATGCGCAGAGCTTGGTTCTGGATTTTGTCCAGAGCCTGGGGATTGGATTTGGCTGTGGAAGACCATGTGGGGGAACTATACTCTAGTTGGGGTCTCACTGTGCCTTGATAGACTGTCTTCAGTATGTGCTCATTTGCCCCCCATGTAGTTCCCGCAAGCTTTCGCATCATTGCAAGTTTTCTTCGGGCCTTTCCTTCTGCTTTCATGAGGTGTGGCTTCCACGTTTGCCTCTTGTCAAAGGTGACTCCCAGGTACGTGGTCTCGTCCGCTTCAGTCATAGGGGTGTCTCCCATCCTCACCGTCCCTGCTTTCTGTTTTGATGACAATGTGAATAGTGTGGTGGATGATTTCTCTTTGTTGATCATTACACACCAGTCTTCAGCCCATGCGGTAAGCTTGTCTAATGCTTCTTGCATTCTGTATGTGGCTGTGGTGGCATGCTCTTCTTTGCACCATAACGCTCATGTACGACAAGGCATCTCCCTCGTCTTAAATTTGTAGAGAGAAAAAAATAGTAAATGGATTGCATCCACAAATTTGGAATAATATCAGTTGCTGCATTATAACAGAACGGTGGGTAATTAGAACACCGTCATATTTAACATTAATTATAGTTGCATATAATTAAAAGTACAACCAGGCGTGACATTTGTTTTTTTAATACAGAATGTCGTTACGCGTTAAAGTGCAATGTAAAGCTTATAGCACGCAACAAACATGAACGAGTTAATAACGAGCTATCAAAGTAGCGTTAGCTTAGAATAAAGAACAATTTCATAGAAAGAAAACCAAACAAACGCGTTGAATGTGAATCGGTTGCGTCATTTTCGTGAAGGTTTGTTATAAGAACCCATACAACGTTTTAAGTTCAGAATGGTTACAGTGACAAGGAAATTTCTTATGAACTTGATAAAACAAGTGACGCAAACATGTCCAAATTAATACAAATATTAAATGGGTGCAGATGAAACACTTTTAATCGTTTACAACTATGAGTTTCTTTAATCAGGTTTCTTTAACCTGGCTTACATATTGCGCATTCGCTTTTAAATTGTAAAATTTCGCCGTGGAATTTCATCTTGNAGCTACATAAATAGCGTACAATTGCCAGGTTCTTTTTTAAAACCATGGTATAAGTGGCATCAAAAACACACTAACGGCATAATTGATAATCACCTGCCAACCCCATCACCACTACTTCGACTTAAATTTGACTCTGGCTACGCCACTTACATACCTGAAACTCAGGTATAAGATAGCCGCATGGTTGAATTGTTAAACCTAGTTGAGACCATATTTACATTTTCTATTCAGTCTATAACCAAAAAAACCAAACGGACTAGATTATCAACCGTGTGCAGTTGGGTGATTTAAGAACGAAACTAATACATGCATGTGGGCAATATTTAATTTCAGTGTGTTCAAGTGTGTATGCTTACAATTTCTAATAAGTTCGGTCGTTCAAGTTTAATTTTATGTTTAGCGGATAGGTTTTGAATGCGTTATCGCATGCATAAAATCATTTTATAATATGAATAATACAGTTAACACATTTTTGCTGATTAAAAGCCTTGCAATAACATAAAAATAAATATTCGTATTTTTGTTAGTTTTTATTCTTTATTTTCAATGATGATAATATATAAAAAAAAAAAACACTGTATAATAGTATGTTTTTTTTCTTCATGTATAACAGTTATTCTATGAACATAATTTTTAAAGTGAATATCAAAATACGACCATATACAAACTAAATATAAGCTTGTCTGGGGCACAACACACTTTAAAATTTTAGGAATATGATTTGATGTTGATTTAAAGAAAATTATAGAAATACACTTCTATCATATTTTTTGGGAAAAGAAGAGCTTTAACCCCTCTAGGAAAGATAACTGTTTTTAAATCACCACTACTTTCTCTTTTTACACACCTATTTATAGATCTTCCTAGTCCAGGTGAAAACGTTTTTAAAACAAATTAATGGTCAGGGGAATACATAATGGACTACCGTTATTGGCCTTATGCTGTTAACACAGTATTTCAAGATGTACAATAACATGAATGATTGAGAAAGAAATGAATGAAACCCTTTTGGTAAATGCCACTTATTTGCATTGTGAGAAAAAAACAAAACTACCAAAATACTAAAGGTGTCGTGATACGGGGAAATCTTTTATTTATCTAACCACACATTTATGACGTTCATTTTTAATAACACGGGTGCGTTACAAATATGTTTTATGTGATAAACATCGCAAGATGTACCATGTTTAATGGTACAAACTTTATAAACTGTTCATACAATAAACTTTTAAAGTTAATAAAATAATTGATTTACGACGGATAGCAATATTTAGTTTTTTAATTAATCTATATGCAATTATCTGGCGTATATAGAATTGTTTATTTTGAACTATCATCTTTGAAATTAACGCTGTATATCGTGTTTAATACATTTATTGTTTAAGCTGAAACTGAGTATATGTTCTTATTACTTTTTAAAAGATATATAAAACGTTGATTAATGAAAACTATAATACAAGTTCAGGAGAAGTAGCACCAACAAATAAAGGACAGAAAAGTTGTATTAAATCGTAAATATTTTTCTGATGAACAGCCAAAAACTCCTTCGTGTACAAAAGATATGCACTCCGTTTAGAAATCCCAATCAGTCTGTGCACATACGTTCATTCCACACAAAGACACAATTACGAGTCTATGTGTCTGTATCGCTGTTATCTTGCTCATTATAAATTTCACTGACGTAAACAATTATTGATTTATTGTACCATATAAACATTGCTGATTATTTTTTACACATTCCACAGTGATATTAATGTGTTGGATTAAGAATGATATAATATAATGTTCAGTTGACATTGAAATCATAAATACTAGCTTCAAGTAAAATTAAGTTTTTATTTTATTTCCCTCTTCGACTTAATCTTCTATCTTATAAACATACTGACCTCCCTGCATATTTTAAAGAAAAATAAAACACATTTGTAATAATGAAATACAAATATAATTGACTATTTCGAAATTATTTCCTCTTTTCATGGACCACACTTAGCAGGAGCATGTTTGTCAAATAATGTTGTTCACATGATTAAATGTTATTTAATTTTCGCAGGACTAGACGAAAGCATTGGTGTCGCACCTCTGTAAATAGAAAATGTAAAGTTAGATAAAAGATATGATGTTAGGGCAGTGATTTAATGATAACCAATAATGTATTATACATGTTCCCCTAAACAATTGTTTAATTATATATTCTTCAAATAATGTATAAAATTGTTCAATTAAAAAGAGAACAATAATCAAACTGAGTATTAAAGAGTTTGAAAACAAGATAAATGGTTGTTTTATCTAAAGCCTAACTCTTATTTGTATGCCCCCTTCTTCAAAGAAGAGGGGTATATTGTTTTTGGCCTGACTGTCTGTCTGACATTCTGTCTAACTGTCTGTCCCAAAACTTTAACAACGGTTAAAGTATTGTCATAACTTTTGCATTATTGATGACAGCATCTTGATACTTGGCATGCATGTGCATCTCATGGAGCTGCACATTTTGGGTGGTGAAAGGTCAAGGTCATCATTCAAGGTCAAAGGTCAAAAAACACAATCCAAGGGAATTAATAAGCTTTAAAAGGGAGATAATTTCTAAACTTGCCAAATAGTAAATAGAAATTTTATTTCAAAGCGGCGCAATACGGGGCATTGTGATTCTGACACAAACATATCTCTTGTTTGTTGTTTATTTGTCTTAAAACAAATTATATCTTATTGGTTTGTTCAGTTACATATTTTTATGTCAATCATTTAAAGGTTTTGTTCCACATAATGATTATGTGCAGACATGTTCAACTTATGTTATCTTCAACAGACACCTTATTAGCATTTGTGCGTAAATTAGGTAGCACCTATAATCATATTAGTTATCAGTCTAAAATACTAAATTGATAAATGCAATAGAGCTTGAGTTCCATCTGAAGCACAGAACGTCAACATGTAAATTTACCTCATAAAGTCAATTTAATCTGTGATATTTTTGTGCTCAATATATCCCAGTAAACACCCGACGTTGAATAGACGTCGAATATTGGTTGAATTTCGGGCGCGACGTCGGCAACCAAAATACAACGTTGATTCAACGTTAGAATGGCGACGTTTAAACAACGTCGGGAAAAGACGTCTATAAGACGTTGAATTTTGGCAATAAAATACTTATGTTAAAGAAATGTCTAGAATCATTTCATCAAGTGCCAAAATGTATTTTAAACACTCTCCTAAACCCGGAAACATCGTAGGGAGGGTATACGGACCATACGGACCATGGACCATACGGCCCAGACTATACGGCCCAGATTTGTGGACCATACGGCCCAGATTCGCGGACCATACTGCCCAGATTTGCGGATCATATGGACCACATGTTTTTACGTCATGGAGATTATTTTATACACGAAATACTTCAATACTTAGTATGCTGTGCATACTATGATACATGAACCATTATAAAAACGGGTAATGAAACGTTATTGTTTATAATTATTTCCATTAAATTATTTCATATTCTCATATTCGAAACTCTTTTGTGTTGTATCATCAATTATTCATTGAAGCAGTAGGCATTCCGCAAAAATGCAATTTACTGTATGTATTTTTTTTAAATCAAATTGGATATGAATACTTATTTAAAATTAATAAATGTCGCGTGGTGACTACGGTAATTAAAGTTTCTTACATCACATACATATTTTACAAACAATTAGCGCATGCGTTTCTATCTTTAAAAAGAAATGCAAACAATAAATGTTCTATCTATTTATCTTTAAATAACCCGTTTTTATTCATATTGAATACACGTTTTTTTTTAAAGTTTAGCAATCATAGGTATATTTTTAAATGTCAATTTGTGTGTGACTCGTATGTTTGCACCTCGGGTACGCCCTATTTATGACACCTACTGATTGGTGTTATTATACCATTTATGGATAATATACTCTAGTTGATAAACACGTCTGCAATTACCAATAAAATGTAAAGTGTGACATGTTTGCATCCCGGGATTGCCCTATTTATGACACATATTGATTGATGTTATCAAGTACACTCATTCATAATATACACTTATGGAGTGAACACGTCTTAAATTACGCAGAAACGAACGAATTGGACCACATATTTGTTCTTCAATCTTTAATTGAAACCCTGCGCAAAAATAAAAAGAAGTTGTACTGTGCCTTTATAGATTTTTCTCAGGCTTTCGACAAAGTCTGGAGAAATGAACTCTGGTTTAAGCTGATATCAAGCTCCGTTACAGGAAAAATATTTAATGTTATTTATAACATGTACCAAAATATCAAATCATCCGTTTCCCTAGACCATACCTCGTCTCCGTTCTTCCCATGCGAAAACGGCGTTCAGCAAGGTGAAAATCTTTCACCGATCCATTTTTCTATATTTTTAAATGACCTTGAGAGCCATATTATTATACGCGAAGGTAAAGGTGTTGAAATACCTGTTCCATCTAGTTCTTATCTCTGGCTGAAGCTACTTGTTTTGTTTATATTCTTACCACAAAACATAAATATGGTCAATGATAAATATGCAGCTTGTGGTTAATTTTACCAAAGAGCTATCAATATACAAATATTGGAAACATCCATTCAGACCAATAGAAAGTATCNTTACAAAATGAAAATGTATAAACGCCACTTTATATATATAAATAATAATTCAAAATTTCTTTAAACTTAAAATATGTTTATTATAGACTCAGGGCTTTTTTTGCTAATTAAGGGAATAGGCGTTTTTCACAAATTCGAGAAATTTGCGACTCAAATTTTCACTATTTAAAGAATAACTCGACTCAAAATGATGTTCACAATAAAAAAAGTTTGCAACTCATTTTCTCACAATGTTTATCAGTGAGCGGCACAATTTTTTCACAATTTCAAACAGTACACGACTCATTTTTCCACAATTTTGAATGAACAGTGCGTGACTATTTTTTTTCCTAATTTTGAACAGTGCGCGACTCATTGTTTCAAATTTTGCACAGTGTATGACATATTTTTTCACAATATTGAACAGTGCGTGACTCTTTTCCACAATATTGAATGAACAGTGCTCGACTCATTTTTTCCCCAATTTTGAACAGTGCGCGACTCAAATTTTCAAATTGTGTACAGCGAGTGACTAATTTTTTTTTTACAATTTTGAACAGTGCGCGACTCATTTTTCAATATTTGAAGAGTTCATGACTCAATTACCCCCATTTTTGAATGAAAAGTGCGTGACTTATTTTTCCCCAATTTTGAACAGTGGGCGACATTTTTCAAATTTTGTACAGCGCGTTACTAATTTTTTAACAATTTTGAACAGTGCGCGACTCATTTTTTCCACAATTTTGTACAGCACGTGACTCATTATTCACAATTTCGAACAGTGTGGAACTCATTTTTCCACAATTTTGAAATCAGAATGAATAGTGCACAACTAATTTTTTACCCAATTTTGAACAGTGCGCGACTCATTTTTTCAAATTTTGTACAGCTCGTGACTCATTTTTTTCACAATTTTGAACAGTGCGCGACTCATTTTCCCACAATTTTGAATGACAGTAGGACAACCGGCACTGATCATTGGATCATCAGCATGAAAATGGGTGTACAAAATACCACAAATAATGAAACATGTGTATTTAAGCATGTATTACAATGAAACTTACCAACCACTCGGCCAGGAAACAAATGGTGCAGAAGTTGCGGGATTCAGGATGCTCTCCCACTGATATTATGAAGACCAGTGGTCACACTGGCAGGCAACTTATGTTGTGATATCCCAATTGTGAAGATATTTACCTCAGCAATATATGTCTCCAAACACAAAAATATGTTCATTTATTTTATCAGTCAAACATCAATTAATCCATCATGTCAACCAGAAAGTCTAAAAACACGATTCAAAACCAAAGCATCTTCGTTTCGTCTCACACACAGCTGGCAGCGTCGCTGAATATTGCACAAAAACAGCTTCCTTATGAAGTTCCAGCGACTCGAAATCCACAAGCAGTCGCGTTCCCCACCCTTTGACTTTGAACGTGGAGGGCTGTTTTTCGAGGAAACCGATAACATCTCACAACTAAACGTATACAACGGAGATAGACAAGTTGAAAAACAAATCACTGTTATCAATTCCAATGTGCACATTGCGTTCAAATCCCGTTCCATTTTGTAACTGTCGTTATTGTTCCAATTTTTCACACTACACATTCGCTTTGAGTTTTAAAATAGACGCATTTACACATTGAGAAGGGAAGACTTCAAAAATATCTTGGACGCCTTTTTGTAAAACTGTAATATGTGTGGATAGATTTGGTAAATTTTGGACTTATTTTGTTTCATTTTCATATTGCTACAGGCGCAGACTAAACTCGTAGCACTATATTTAGTACACACTTGAATATATCTTCATGTAAGACATATACTTCAGACAGATAAATATTCAAAAGTGAAGACTGTAAAAAAGGCTTGGACGCCTTTTTCTGTTACTTTGCTATTTATGGATAGATTTGGTCAATTGTGTGCTTATTTTGTTGCAGTTTCATGTTGCTATAAGGATAGGCTTGGTTTGAGGAAATGTTATTATTTAACAGGCACAAATTCTACTCCTAGACTAATGATAATTACAAACTCTAATACATGGTTGAAGTGACTAAAACTGAAAACATGCTCTAAGAATCATATCATTTAAGGTGTTATTTTAAAGTGCGGATAAAATTTTATGAATGCCCATATTTTCATTGTGATATTCCTATAAATAATGAAATTATGCAAGTTTTTGTTTTCACATATTTGGTTCGGCCATTTTGGTTTTCCACAAAAAAAGATAATTATTTGTATTCAATTTAAGGTCACACGTAGGAAGGATTCCTTTCTTACTTCTCCAACGTTCCTTAATATTCATGGAAACCATACAAGAAAGATGTCAAATTGACATCAATGTTGTGTATTATTCCATACATAACTACCAATTGTGTCATGTTATTTATGGCTGTTTGGGTGTTGAAATGTGTCTTATCAATAGATTAACCTCAAGTTGATTATGGCAATCACAGTATGGTATCAGTCTATTTCAGATATCCTTCTTAGACAGAGTGAAGACACAAAGAAAAGCGACTAAATAACTGTACCGAGATGCTTAATATCGGAAAATGGCTTATAATACGGGTCTGAAGATTTAAATACATATGCTCTAGGCGGTAAAGTTATAATTGGTAAAATCGTGCTTGGAATTTAGCGGCAATTAAGAGTTCAAAGAAGACAAACATCCAATTAGAGTAGACCAAGAATTGATGCCCTCCAAAATAAGAAAACTTCACAACTTTATTCAAATAATCACAGGTAAATGGCTCTTCTGATAAGTATAATTAAAACAATGCAGTTACAATGAAAAACAAACATCCAATAAATACTACCCTTTATTATTTTTTTGTCATAAGATTCTGATCGCTCCTTTATTTAAATACTTTACCGTATTTTAAAGGCATCCTTTAAATACCAGTAATAATTGTTGTATCAAATTGGAGCAGGAATAAATTGCTAAATAAAACAATTTGGTTTGTGATTTATTTTTTTTAATTGATACATCAAAGTTGTGTGATAATACCGAATACATTCTAATTTAAATAATACGTAACCGTTTATTTGTTTCAAATAAGAATTAAATTTAATTATATAAAGCAGTATTATGTACCACCAAATACATAATACACCAGCAAGTTGCGTTCATTTGAGTTGATAACCGTTAATATTTTGCGAATCAATCGACACCTTACTGACGATCCGATACAGACGAAATATTCGTTATCAAGCCATTGGTCATGTGACTGAAATCTCGTCTCCGGGCGAAAGTCCGCGATATTCCGATGACGCTTATCTTTGTATATTGATAGGTCTTTGGTTTGTGGTGTTAATAGCCTTACAAACAAGTGGCCTTATTGTGTATGAGCCAATGACTTCTCAAACATTTGTTTTTACGATCCAGCATTCCTACCTAAGAAGTTTCATCTTGATACTCATATTACTTCATTAGTCAAGATATAGACAAACCTAAGTTACCTTCACCGTGAGATTCACAAGGGAAATAACCCTTTAGCTATGTACACTGCACCTACCCTGTTTGAGATGTATCTACCCGTAGGCGGATCCAAGGGGGGGGGGGCGGACGCGGTGTACGCCCCCCCCCATCCTAAAATCGCCAAATTAAGTCCATTTATTTGATGTTTCACACTTAACTTGATCTTAATCACCTATTTAAACTCATTTTCTTCTTTTTGAAGGTAACCGTCAGTGTGTTCTTCTTTTTAGCATTTCTTCCGGCTATGTCCATCCGTATAACGTATAAACTATGCTCTTTTTTGGCCTTATAAGAAGTTACTTTGATGAAAGTACATAAGTCGTGACATGCTCCAGAAGTGGTTGTCAAAGCCTTCAAAATCACTAAAATCGTGGAGCTTACAGGAGGGCTTTGCCCCCCTGGACCCCCTAACAGGGCTTTGCCCTGCACCCACCAGGGGCCTTAGCGGCCCCCTGGACCTCAGCAAATCTTTAAACATCCCCACCTAACCAGAAATCCTGCATCCGCCCCTGTCTACCTATGACATTTTAAGATGCTACCTCTTAGTTAGCATGATATACCCAATAAAAAATAAAAAATTAACAAAGGGCAATAACTCTAAACCATATGGAAGCAAGTACATGTATTACAGCTCTTGTGGACTGCACATTGCTTCAATAAGATCTACATGCATATTAAGTTTCAAATTTGTACCATTTGTAGTTTTCAAGATATGCTCCCGACAACATTCAAGCAAAATAAAAAGCAAAGGGCAATAACTCGAAAATACGGAAGCAAGAGTTATGGCTCTTGTCTACTTCCCAAAATGAGATTCAACTTCCTATGAAGTTCAAGTTGATATCTCTTTTATTTTTTGATGTTTGCAGAAGAAAAACTAAACAAAAAAGCATTAACCATGAAGATATTGAAGTAAAAGTTATGCCTCTTGTGCAGTGTGTATCCTCTCAATGATATCAACCTACTATGAAGTTTCAAGTTGATCAAAATTAAATACAAGCATAAAAATACTGGTAACTTTAAAAATATTGTAGCAAGATACATATCTCTTCCTCAATAAGATATATCTACCTATTTATTTTCAAAATGATACCTTTATTACTTTTTGAGATATTTTCCAGCCAAAATTAAGGTATCAAAATTAACGCATTGAAATAACTCTAAAAATATGAGAGTAAGAATTATTATTAAGTATCTTGTGAACGGGACTCCCGCAACCAGATCTTTCTTCCTGTGAAGTCCAATGTTGTAGTTCCCCTTAAAGTTTTCAAGAAATCGCTGGGATAAGAATGCAACGTCAAAACGGCCAGACAGACAATCTGAAACCAGTATACCCCCACACCCATTAAAACTTTATTGAGGTGGGTACAACTAGTATTGACAGGTATTCTGCAAATGAAATGAGATAACATTTTACTATGATTTGCTCGAGATGAATTTGGTCTTAATTAATCAGTAGTTTTTATTCTTTGTTTACATGAGCCTCGTTCTGGGAAAACTGGCCTGAATGCATGTGCGTAAAGGGTTGTCCCAGTGTTGTAAATCTGGGACGACACTTCCCCCTTTTATGGAATTTTTGTTTTAAGTTAGTCTCTTCTAGATGAAAATCCAGGTGGAAAATAATGCAAATGCATGAAGCCCGTTTTAAAAGAACGCTGCTCGTTTACAGATTAGCAAGCATCTTTTGAGCATGAACATTTCATCCTGCTTGATTTTGTGCATATGTCCGGCGGTCCAGCCATTGTTTTTCAGAGACGGAACAACCAATGATGTTTAATTCTTTATTTACACTAACTAACAACATAATCAAAAGTTAAAATACAATACAGATTGTACANTTTTTCCGAGACTGAACAACCAATGATGTTTAATTCTTTATTTACACTAATTAACAACATAATCAAAAGTTAAAATACAATACAGATTGTACCTCCGCCAACTAGCAAGCGAATCTAGTAGTAAGAATCTATAGTAAGAATAAGGTTATAACTACACACAATCTTAACACTGAACAGTATTTACATTCATAGTAAACAATATAATTGGTTGAAATAATTACACATACATCTACATATGGATACAGAATGACAAAGCTGCTGCAGACAAGCCTATACTCCTTTAATAGTATACAGTTTTGGTGAAATATAAAATATACCAAAGGAATACAAATATAATGGTGTATAATAAAAAATAAAAATATTTGTGTCTGTTAATGCTGACAATGAACTTTATTGTGTCCTTTTTTATAACGGAATGCATTCAAAATATGATCATATACCAAACACAGCATCAAGTGAAAGATTAAAGATTAATAACTGGGATGGTACTCACACAATTCACAATGGAAAGGTTAATAACTGGGTTGTTACTCACACAATTCACAGTGGAAAGGTTAATAACTGGGATGGTACTCATACAATTCACAGTGAAAAGATTAAAAACTGGGATGGTATTCACGAAATTCAGTGGAAAGGTTTATAACTGGGATGTTATTCACAAAATTCACAAAGCTAGTAAGGGAAATCTTAACCATTTACCACTGAGATAGGCACTTTGACACGTTTGTAGTCCCTTAGAAAATCAAATTAAATTTAAGACCTTTCTTTCTAGATTCAAGTTTAAAAGACTTCATTTCAAACCTAAAGGTACTGATGAGCAGCATACATCATAAAACCTGAACAGACTGCGGGTTACTCGAAGGCTGTTCTGGCTATATGCTGGTTGCATAAAGCTATTTTCACTTTGCTTCTCAGTGGGAAAGGGTTAAAACAACTTCATGGTGTGAACAATGTAGCATAAAATATGACCCACTACATAATTGCAATTAAAATATAAATTAAAAATACAAACATAATGCTGTCATTTTAAAATTTAACAACATGAAACGATGTTATTAAAATATACAGATGAATGTCATACGATGATCAATAAACATCACTGGTAATAACTCTTATAATACACATAAGTATACATTGCAAGCCCAACTTTACTTCCTTTGTAAGTTATTAATTTCCAAAAATATGCACATATATTTTATATTGAATATTGGCTCTTAATGTAAATGAAAAAAAAAGACTACACTTGCATCTATTAGGATTACAAGCCTACAACACTATAAGAAGAAAAAACTTTAAAAGNCGATGTTATTAAAATATACAGATGAATATCATACGATGATCAATATACATCACTGGTAATCACTCTTATAATACACGTAAGTATACATTACAAGCCCAACTTTACTTCCTTTGTAAGTTATTAATTTCCAAGAATATGCACATATATTTTATATTGAATATTGGGTCTTAATGTAAATGAAAAAAAAGACTGCACTTGAATCTATTATGATTACAAGCCTACAACACTATAAGAAGAAAAAACTTTAAAAGCATACCCTTTGCACAGAAATTAATCCAATAAAGATTGTTCTGTTTATGTAAAATCCACATTTGCAAAGAATTTAATCGGAAAAAAGATTGTCCTGTTGATGTCAAATCCAAAGAGGAAAATGAGTTCCACAAATTTCAAACTAAAACAAGATGTGTTTGTGAAACACTATGTCCCCTTTTGAGAGATTTTGACCCATATATTTGACCTTGAAGGATGACCTTGACCTTTCGCCACTCAAAATGTGCAGCTCCGTGAGATACACATGCATGCCAAATATGAAGTTGCTATCTTCAATATTGCAAAAGTTATGGCCAATGTTAAAGTTTGACGCAAACAGACCAACTAACAAACCAACAAACAGACAGGGCAAAAACAATATGTCCCCCAGTATAGACTGGGGGACATAAAAACAACTTGGGTTCAGATTTATGGCCATACATTAGTCGCAAGAGGCACTTTTAAAAGCGGTTGTTCTGGTTCTGGTTTCCAGACTGCTCAAAATACATGAAATCCTGCAACACAAACAAAAACACTCATTAAGTATGGAGGTCTAGCAATCACAGGATTCACAGTAATTTAGATTTGCTCTGGGAAAACAGGGCTAAATGCATGTATGTAAAGTGTTGCCCAGGATTAGCCTGTGCAGTCCCTAAGGCTTTTATTGATTTATTTGTTTAAACAAGTTTCTTCTGAACGAAAATCAAGTCTAGGCAGAAAGCGTCTGCACAGGCTTATCTCAGGAGACACATTATGCACATGCATTAAATCCTGTTTTCCCAGATCAAGGCTAAATTGCAGTATGGGTCAATACTGTGGATTCATGTTCATTTTGTTATTTCGTGGATACATAAAATCGGCCTCATTTGTTGGATCTTAAACTTGTGGATTTTCTTTTAACGTCTTATAAAAGACTTAAGACATGAGCATTCGTTGAATATTTGATTGTATGGTTGAGCTGACCTTCGAAAATCCACAACAATTAGTGTCAGACAAATAATATTGTAAACATAGTAAGAACAAGAAATGTGTCCACACGACACGGATGCCCCCAACTGTAACTTTGTCACTACATAAAAGCATAACTGTGTACATATATTTGAGAAGTGCAAAAACTATATGCCGCAAGTTTGGTGAAGATCGGATGAAAAGGACTTGAAATAGATAGCGGACACCATGCTGAATGTTTAAAACGCACATAGTGACCTCCTGACCTAGTTTTTGACCCCTTGACCTAGTTTTTGGCCCGGCATGGCCCATGTTCAAACTTGTCCTAGAGATCATGTAGATTAAATATATAATAGATAAAAAAAAATAACAGAACCAATTTTCGAAACCTAAATGCCGACCCTAACTTCAAGGTCATGGCCACAGAGGTCAAGATTTGTGTGTGTCTTGAAAGGTCTTTTCCATATACACATGCATACCAAATGTGAAGGTTATACTTCAAGTTATGAGCATATTTCGAAACCTAAACGCAGATTTTGAAACCCAAACGCGAACCCTAAGTTCAAGGTCAAGGTGAAAGGGGTAAAAATCTGTGTGCGTATGGAAAGGCCTCGTCCATATGCACATTCATACCAAATATGAAGGTTGCATATGAAGCCACATAGAAGTTATGAGCATATTTCAAAACCTAAACACAGAATTTGAAACCTAAACGCCGACCCTAAGTTCAAGGTCAAGGGGAAAGGGTAAAAATTTGTGTGCGTATGGAAAGGCCTTTTCCATATGCACATTCATACCAAATATCAAGGTTACATCTGAAGCGACATAGAAGTTATGAGCATTTTTCGAAACCTAAACGCAAAGTGTGACGGAATTTCAGAAGGACAGATGGACCACTATATGCCCACCTTTGGGGGCATAAAAATTGACATTGCCACACTTTTTTTTCCCCAAAAGAATAAGTNATTAAAAAAAATGGATACGGTATCATTTATCCATCTTCGACTATCATACATTATTTGATCAATTCAAATAGTCGCAAACAAATATTAATTAAAAAAAGCATTAACATTTGCTATGGAAGTTATATTATCGTTAGCTGCTTATTGCATAATCAAGTAAAGGCCTAGTTAATGACAGTTAATCCTCTCCCCATGTGGTGTTCCAGTCGGCATATTGATACTTATACACGGTATTTTGGCCCACCTTAATATCTCTAATCATAATCTTATCTCTCGAGTGACTGAGAAATGGCTGTTAAGGATTTCAATAATGAATTATTGTATTGCAGTATTAAATAGAAATATGATGTATGTATTGTTTAAACAACAAATGCTACTAGAACAACACAAAATGACCAATACTACTGCTACTTCCACTACAACAACAACAACAACAACAACTATTACTACTACTGCTATTACTACTACAACAACAACAACTTTAATTTTCTTAAAGGTGTAAACAATTAAATTTGCCTGTAAAGACAACCTTTGATTGGACTTAATTTGAAAAACAGACTTTTGTCAATTTGAACATCCACAATTTTCTTTTTTTGGGGCCTTTATTGTGATAAAGATCCCTTTTTCTGGGTAAATCTTTTTCTTGTGGCGGTAAATGATATGTCTTTTGTTAAACAGAGGTAGACTGAGAAAACAAAGGTTACAGTTGACTTGTCTTCTCTTCTTCATATTTATATGTTTGGTCTTTTTTACTATATTAGTGTAAGTAGTAGTTTTATTTATATTTTATTTGTATCTTTAGAAAAATCATAACTTACATTTATTTTGATTAACTACGAACACAGTATAAAACTTTAATAATACATAATACAAATCATCGGTTGGAAATTATTAACAACTACCGATGTGTATTGTTGTTTGCTAGCTTGTTTGTCTTTAGGGACGGGGGGGTGCTATATCGGTTTTAATGCACTCGGGATCATAGAAAAAATGTTCTATGATAACTCGTTAATAAAAATCGATACTCCACCAAATCCAACAAATATCCTCTGTTAAATTAATGATTAGAAACGCAAAGAAATCACACCGCACCGTGACATTAGCAAGGCAATAATAACTCTAATTTATTTTGGCAAATATTTTTTTGTTTGTTTATCGTGTATTATTTGTAA
>VMBQ01001260.1:0-80000 GCA_007657795.1 Dreissena rostriformis
TATTGGTGTTCATTCCACACCGTTTATTGTACCTAAGGCATGAATTTGCACATTACATAAATGTCCCACCGTAATGTTTTTTCGTATGATAGCAAAGATCTAAATAAAATTGATTTTGGTAATGTTTAAGACATTATGTACACACGAGTGGGTTAGGGTACAAAATGGCCAGCTTACTGCTATTTCGTCCCAATATTTGTCTTTCTCAAAATACACCTTATTTGGGACGGCGCAGAGATTGATTTCGAAATTGTTTGGCACAAACATTATCCCACTGAAGGCGGTGTGTTACCAAAGCAAGACCCACTTGATTATTTGCAAGTTCAACGGCATACGTTGTCATCAAGTGTAAACATGTAACACTTTTTGCCATTTTGTGTCACAGGAGAACACTCATTCTAACCCATTTTTACTTCAAATGACATCCAACCACTGTATTCGTGTATAAGTAACATGTCTTTCATAGAATATTGTAATCATTGCTCTTTTTTCGGCTCGTTTTCTCCTTTGTAGTTTTCTCACTGGCAACCTTGTTTGACATGATTTTATCTTGAGAAACGAGCTATGATTGACATTCATAGTTTTGAATTAATGTAGAAATAATACCATGTGCGAATATGTTAAGATTCACTCGATGTAACTTTAAACGAAAAGTTGTATGTCATGGAGTGTGACATGTTAACTTGTGCTTATATGTAATCTAAACCTTTCCGTAAATAGTGAAACAGCATACAGTATTACACTTGTTTTAAAAGGAAAGAAACATATACCATTTATATATTTATTCTTTGTTCATGATATTTAAAGTTACAAACTTTGAAAATAAGTGCAGATCATCGATATTTTGAACTGTTGTGATGTCAAATTATAACATAACGTTGACGGTCAGTTTCTATACATTCATAATCATACAAAATGAATATATCTGATAGTGGATTTACAAAAACCACCACATATTTTGTGTATTGTGGTCACTAAGAGTATCAAAAGATTATTATTCGCATTTAAATCACACTCACGTCATATCTGAATACGCGATAAGAAAGATATTGTAAAATGCATGCATTTACGTTTCGACATCAAGCTTACAGGTTTGATTATATCATTGAATCTCTGAAAGATTCTCATATCTTAATGTTTGCAATCTCGGAAGGGGGATACTCCGCACCTTAAACCTCCAAATGCTAGCATATACTTCTCAGGATATGTGACACGTATATACACGTTTATTTAAAGTATACATGCTCACAGTTTAATTATGCCTCTTTCTTAGGTAAATTAATACTTATAATCAATTTAATAATGAACTGTATGATAGACCACTTATGATAGATAATTATAATAGATCTATGTCAACTTTTATTTAACTGAACTAGCAAGTTTGGACAATCTTCACTACTCTTTGTTAGAATTAAATGTAAATGTGTTAATAATGTAGCATTTTCATTTTGAGTTTATACCAACGCTTGACTTGGTTTTCAACTGTCCTAAAGAGGGTGTCATCTGCACTCACAATATAGGGAATCATAAGGAGTTTATTCAAGGGTCGATTGGGTCCTCTTGTTAAAAGTCCATTTGTTTAATTCCTAAAATAGTATCGTTTTTTTCTATTTGTATCTGTGATTGTATAAATAATCCTCCCTATGATAGACAATTTATTTAACGAGCATCTGGTCCATTCATATATTCCATCAATGATTGCGTCCATCTTGTTAAATATTGCATTTTGTTGGAATTTCCAATCTAGTATAAGTTGCTATTTTGCATGTCCTCTTGAAATGGTGAAAATATATTGTAATGTGAAAACTAGAACATTGTCGAGTTTGATATATGTATAAATTACGTGATGTTCAGTTTATCTGCCCCAAATTAATGACTTGAAGAATAAATATGCTGTTAGAAAAGAAAGCATCTACTTGTAAAAGACAAAATTATCCACTTTTAGAAATGTCATGTATGGATACTAGTTTTTCGGGATTATCTTATTATATCGTATATGATCATGTTGTATGGAACCCAATAGTGGCTATGCGTACATCTAGTTCGTGGTGATCGCATTCCATTGAATGCAAAAATAAAAATTGCTTCAAATAGTTTCGTTCAAATTATGTAACACAAAAAAATGAAAATAAGTTATGTTTAATAGCATGTATCGTATAAAATCGTGTCAATACCCTAATGAAATCATGTATACAGTACAAATATATTCGACTGCTTTTTGTACATCGCTGCGATATGAGTAAAGTTAAAACCGGCCTTCAATAGGTCATACAATACCACATTGTATAAACGTATTGAATGTCTAACGGATAATGACCTGTGCCGGAATAATATAAACGCAGTCCATTACCCCTAACCAAGTGCAAAAATGGCGGACATAGAGGCAAAGTATATAAATTGACATTGCATGTTTTAAAAATATTAACGTATATGTACATGTTTTACATGCATTTATTTCTCCCAAATTAAATCAATACACACAGTTTGATTGTAATATGCCTGGAAAGTGCCGGAGGCGTATTTAAATACAGCTTTAATAATAATGTCCCAATGTTATATTTCTAATAAAACATTTTATAACAAAGCAGTTAAACTCATACAAATAATAAAAACCACTGGTGTACGTCGCTAAGTTCTTCTATCTCCAATAAAAATAAAGCATATTTTACAAAGATGTATATGTTTTCTTTATAAATACTTTGCGGCCTCTCACTGACATTGCCTGACGACGATCTTAATATAACTACATATGATGTTATACCTCTGAAGCATTTTATTCATCGGCAAGGTTTTGCTGTTTTTTCTTAACATTTAATTATTTGCATCAAGTCAATAAGTAGTTAAATAGTATGATTATTAAAATACATGTTCATTTGTTTGATGGACATTTATGCTATGAAGATATGCAGTTAGTTGTTTTACACTTAGAATGTTGTGTGGTAATCTCATGTCTTTGTGTGAGTGTTGAAAGTTCATAAATCCGGTAAAGACCCCTCCCCAACCTTGTATTGCATAAGCTGTTTCAACTGACTGATTGTGTCACCCACGTTTTTGTTCGGTGTTTTAGTTACTATATACGTGGTGTTTGAGTGCTTTTTGTAGTGCTTGTTTGTAGTGTCAGAACCTTTGACAAGGCGATGCTCCCTTCCTTAATCAAGTTATAATTGTATTGTATGTGTATATTGTCCTCTATTGTGGGCATGTGTCTTTAATAAAATAACAGCGATTTGTAAACAGATTATCCTCCCTAAAACTGTTTTTGGAGTTTTGTTGTACATACATCGATCAGGTGAATCGACCGAAAATCAACATCAAGATTCACATGCGGCCGCATTATAAACAGCAATGTGCGAATATTTTCACCGAACAAATAGTGCAATACGTATTAAAACCGCGTTCCATATTAATATATATCGTTGAAAGGAAAACATTATATTGACTTTAATTATGTGTTTCATAATATAAACCATCTGCGAGATTACCTAAAGTGCATTAAAACATAGTCTGGCTTATGTTCAAATTAAATGCAAAGTGAAATATGTTTACTTTACATCTTAAAATATTTTTTATTATCATCTTGAATTTTGGAATAAACAAAAAGGAATGTTCTTTGACGAATTGAACATTGCTACATAATATGTTAATGCATTATGTATGATTGTTAAATATGAATACTAAGCAGAACTTAATGATTCCATGCGGTGTTCCAAGGTTGCAATTTGATATTGTGTTTGCGTTCATGACTGAGATAACTTGACCTAGATGTTCATGCGCCAACGTCAATATAATTACAATGTCCTTTTTAATATTTCGCCGATAAACATGCTGATTGCAACAATTGGAAAAAGGAGTTTTCTTGTTTGCGTATTTCACCTGATCCTTTTTAAAGGGAATTGTTAATAGTTTTTATCAATATTTATATGGTGTATGCAGTATTACTAGTATAAGTGGTTAAATCAACATGGACAATTCGTATAAATGTATATATAAAACATAATAGTTCGAATCAAGTGAAATATTAAGTAGGATGAATATATCGTATTTGAACCCTTTATGTTAACACCTGATGATCCTAATAAATAAACTTAGTATGTTATGAAACGAATTTAGCCGTGATGTGTTTTGAGACTTTGGTAATATATTGAGTTCCGAAATCGTATAGGAAATTCAATTCGCCTAACCTAAAAGTACATGTCTAAGAAAGAAATTGCAATCTCTGAAAATAACATACGCTTAAGTATGGTTCATTTTAAACTGTTAAATCGTAGTTTCTGTAAACAGTAAGTATCAAAAATTTGCTACAACGATCTTAAGTATACCAAAGGGACCGTCGTGTCATTTATCAATTCATTGGTCGTAAATTCAGATATCATTAATGCCTGATCTACTAGTCGAAAATTGAAAAACCGTACTTGTCTTGATACAAAAACTCGAGTTAAACAACCAACGGGCGTATTTTTGTCTGCATTTATATGATTTTTGAACAAAAATATTTCTTACATTTGTCAAGTACTGGTAGTTGTGTAGCACATCTAAGAATAATTTTAGACGAGGTCTTGAATGACCGTGACTTCACAATTGTTTCTTGCAATATTACATACAGAAACGACTTAATTTATAAGCGTTTGCATTTTGTATTTAAGTGTCTAATAATAATGTGTTCAGTAAACTGACAATTATTTGTCCCCATGTTTATAGCATCGCAATACGTTTCAAAATATATTGTCATACTAGGCTTGTTAAGCTTCTGTACATGCTTAATATCCCGTTACAGCGGAGTTACAACCAAGCAAGTCAGTGTTTGGATGTTCTCAGACGGTACGCCGATGATTTTACTCAAAATGTATCTGCGTGTTCGCGGAGTTCCCACGACTTTCTACGCGTTTTCACACCGTTTATATTTCTAGTCCACGGCGTTCATGTGGCGATCATCTGCGATGTCACGGTGTTCATAATTAACAAATTATTCCATATTGTGAAGAAAGATACAAGGTAAGTATTGGTGAATAAAGGCATTGCTGTTCATGTCTTCGAAGGGGTACACATAAAATACCTCGACGTTTGCAATGCAACTATACTGCGACCGTTCATCGTATGTGATGCGTATGTGTCAATAATTATTATTTGTTTATACTTGTTTAAGTTAAACTAAATTTAATAGCCAAGTATAAAATAGGTAAACGGGAAAGATCAAAACGCGTAGTCAATGCCAAGAAAAGAAGGCAGACCAGAGCGACTTGAACACAAATACTTATTTACATATTAAAATGTCTTTAATTGACAATTTCTTTACAAAGTCAATATTCCGCGATGTTTAGTTACTATTTAAAGAAATAATGTCAGCTCTATTATTTAAGTGCGATAAAATGCTGTTAATTCCATAGAGCGCATTATACATACTTACCAGTGGGTGGCATCTATGTAGAAGATGGCATCGAGGTAGAGAACATTTTAAGTACATATACACACGTTTAATGGGCTTGCGGAATTTCTCGTTGGATTCTACACGTGTTTGAATTGTTGGGATGTGCTCATTGATTTTATTTATTTGTAAATTATGTTCAATATGATATGGTATATATAGAGCGAAGGGACGTGACTGTTACCTTCCACTTAACATAATGCATGGACACATAAAATGTTCATATATTTATTACAACAATTATATAAATAACTTACCAAAAAAATTTACGAAGAAGCGTTGTTTGCTATTATGTATACAGGTGCTTGTACCTAATGCTATGTAACAAAACTAGTTTTATAGTTCATAAATGCCTATGGAATATTGTGATTCAACTTGCATTGAAACAACGTTAAACCTGTCAACAGTTTTGGTCGCGCGGCAAAATATTTTAGAAAACGCAGAACGTGTATTGACTCAAGATGATATTTTCAGGCAATTCTCACGGGCATTTGGCGGCGTTCATTTTACAATATACAAATATCATGTGAATTTGGGATTCTTGGTTGTTTAATAATACTTGAATCACAAAAAATAATGTGGGTATACCATTGAAACTTCCACAACGCAATAAAAATAAACAACATATAAAGCATCTTTATTGAAGCCAACATACATTGCTTATGGAGAACATAAGTAATTGAAAGTACAAGAAAATCATATGGGATAGGGTTAGGCTTTTGTAGTATTAATAACCGGTTAACCTGGTACTTTGAAATACCTTGTACAAACTGTTTCCCAAATTATATTATAAGAGCCATATATTCGTGATTATTTATGTGTGTATGTTTCATAAATAAAACGGACATGTTTAATCGTTACACAATTATCTGAAACATTTATTCATTTTGGATCAATGCTCATCAATCAAATCGTCCATGTTTTCTAGGACGGCATGTGTTTAGAATTTCTGAGTTCGCATCATTATCGTAAAACATTACCAGAATTTTTCACAGTTCCAATGTTAAGTTATTACTGTTCTCGTGTTAACGAAATGGTACAGTAAATGAAACTTATCCCTAAGTATTATGTGCTAACACATTATAAAACAATTACATCATAAGTTGCCAAGATATAATTATTTCAGGAAATTAATCTCTTTATTTCTTTAAAATATGTAACACAAATTGGAAATAATAAAATAACTAAATAAAATATGTTGATTGTGTCAGAATATCCATTTTTAATGTGCTTACATGTGTCGCGTTCTGAGAAAACTGGACAAAATGCATGTGCGTAAAGTGTCGTCCTAGTCCGCACAGGCTAATCCGGAACGACACTTTCCGCCTTAACTGGATTTTCGCTAAGAAGAGACATCATTTAAACGAAAAATTCCATAAAAGCGGAAATTGTCGTCCCTGATTAGCCTGTGCGGACTGCATATGTATGTCCATGACTATCAAATGTAAGAAGAATTCAGGACAGACAGACAGACAGACAGATAGTTTATTCAGACTTATACAACAGTACATCGTCTTCAACTCAAATATACAAATTATTTTCTGTCTCGTGAATACGAGTAATAACATAAAATTATGTAACATAAGTTCAATTACAAAATACAAATACAAAAAAAACACAATATATGCCAAGAACACGTACTTTCTATCGAGGGGTGATGAAATCTATCAAACAGTATTATTTAGGAATGTATTTCTTATAACTAAAGCTTCTTTAATATATTTACATACATTTGAAATTACTAATCTATCACTTGAAACTAATAACTTGTGGAATTTATACACAGATGGGTTAATATAAAATTTACGGTTAATATATCTTTTTCTTAAATCTATATAACAGTGACATATACATATAAAATGATATTCATCTTCTAAATCAACGGAATTACAACATAAACAATAACGCTCATTTCGTGGAATGTTGTTCTGAGCATATCTGCCAGTTTGGATTCTCAACGGATGTGCAGAGACTCTTAATCTTACAAAAAATAAACGCAGACGTCTAGGGAGTAAGTCTAAATATTCTTCGTATTCCAAAGAAGATTTATACATTTTGTACATATCTAATACAGAGCTGTTATTCATTTTACCATACCATTCTTGTTTAAAATTGTCAACAAGTCTGCATTTGAACTCTGTAACAAAACTATTTACTTGCACAACGTTTGGATTTTCAAATACATAACCAAATCCATAATTATTTAACATCTTCTTAACATCTGTGACCCAATTTGTATAACCTTTATTACAATCGTTTAATGCTTGTTTGTAAACAATTTGCATAATAATATTTTCAGTGTTAAGAATTTTAAACCAAAACTTTATAATTTTAACATACCTGTTTACATACAATGGATATCTACCTAATTCTCCATAAACAGCAACATTACATGTATTTATTTTAACTTGAAGCAATCGTTTGCAAAATTTTAAGTGTATGCGTTCAATATCATCTGACTTTGTGAAACCCCACACTTCTGAAGCATAATTTAATATAGAACCCACAAAGGAGTCAAACAACTGACACAATATTTTTGGTTTTATATCAAAGTCATGACATTTTAACAATAATGTATTCAATGCTTTAAGGGCTTTACCAACCAAATGTTCTTGGTTTAATTTAAAACTTCCAGTATAATTTAACACCGTGCCTAAATAGTTAAAGTTATCAACAACTTCAATATCATTACCATTGTATGACCATTTTTCATTTTCCTTTAATCCTCCCCTTTTCCGAAATACCATTATTTTAGTTTTTGCCGTGTTAACATTTAGCCCCCAAGCATTGCAGTATATATATAATTTATCTAAATGTGATTGGACTTCAGCAGGTGACTTGCCTAAAATAGCCATGTCATCAGCAAATAATAATACAATCAACACAATATCATCTATACTCAAACCAGAGTTAATGTTATCTTGAAGATAAAGTTCAAGATCTTCAACAAATAAAGAAAACAAAATAGGCGACATTACCTCCCCTTGCCTCAGTCCAACCGCATAACTAAAATAATCTGAATATGATGAACATGATTTAACCCGTGACTTAACATTCGCATACATATCCTTCACTATTCTAAGCAGTTTACCTTGTATACCAGATTTGAACATTTTCAACCATAATGCATTGCGGTATATACTATCAAAACATTTTAGCATATCGACGTAAATAACATACAGACGTTTATTTTCATTTAAATAATTTTGTACAATCGACATCAATATATAAATAGCATCAATAGTTGAATAACCTTTCCTAAATCCGAATTGCGCATCCGAAATAATAGTGTTTTCATTGCAAAAAGTTTCAATGCGCTTGTTTAAAATCGTGGTAAATAATTTTGAAAAGCAGCTTACTAAAGTAATCCCTCTATAATTATTGACATCATTAACAGCACCTTTTTTATGCAGAGGGATTACAACTCCTTCTGTCCATTTATCGGGAAAGAAACCCGATACAAAAATACCGTTAAACACATCGCACAAATGTGCAGACAAAATATCACTACATTCAAGAAAATATTCATTCAACATACAATCACTACCTGATGATTTATTTCGTTTTAAATGTTTAATTGCATTTCGAACTTCCTCAGCAGAAATAGGTACGTCAAGTTCTGGGAATGTAGAATTTTCTAAATTAAAATCATTATTTAAACAAAAATCTTCTGCTTCATTATTACAAACATTAGACGCATTGTTACTCAGGCTTTCAAAAAAAGTTGTAAATTCTTCTAAGGATATTTTATTTTTTATAGAAGTATTTTTTGATTTGAAAAATCGCCAAAAGTCTCTTGGTTTGTGTTTTCTTAAATTTTCAATCTCAATCATTTTTTTCCTATAACAACAGGCCTTTTTCTTGCGGATTAAGTCCTTATAATACTTTTTACGTGTACATAAATGTTCTCTGTTTATATCTGTTTTACTAGAGTTAAAAATACGTAAAGCGTTGTGGTACAATTGTTTTGCATCATTGCACTCGTGATCAAACCATTCTGCATTCTTCATACAACTATTTACATGAAAACTAGGATCTGTTTTATAAACACATGTTTTAGAAAATAACGGGTCAGCAACACTGCGAATAGTTTCAGTAAATCTATTCAACACTTCATTAATTGACGTTCTACTTGAATAATCAATATGCTGTACAATTGTATTAAAAACAGGTAGCATACAAATAATCCCTGAACGAAATTGCCCACGTAATGCATCGTTCCACTTATATTTAACATCGGTGTAAGACTGATACTCAGATGATGCGTTATTACATAACAATGAAAACTGTAACGGGGCGTGATCGCTAAATACGTTAAAATCGTGCACATTAAAATTAGATATGCTTGAAAAGCTGTATTCGTTTGCCAATAAATAATCAATGACAGAAGTACCGTTATTTGAATAAAAAGTATGTTTACAGCTATTGCCAACTCTACCATTAACAATACGTACACATGTGGATTTACATAGATCTAGTAATCTTACTCCATGATTATTTAGTGAACAATCTACTGAGGCCCTAACAGAGGCATTATCTGGGTTGTAATCAACATCATCATTAACAGTATTAATTTTATCATGTACAATATAATCACATTTATTTCCAACTCTACTATTGAGATCACCAGTAACAAACACTTTACCAAATTCAGAAAAAAAAGTAATATCATTTTCTAAAATTTCAAATAAATCTACATTAAATGTGTTATAAACTGGAGAATCACTTCCCCATATATAAGTTCCACAGATATAAAAATCATCTGGGATATTAAAAAATGTGTGATCTAGTTTAACCCAGATAATTGTATCATAATGATTTTTAACAATAGCAATTCCATCGGCTAATTCTTCTTTAATATATATAACAATGCCGCCACTATTTCTGCGAGATTTTTTATGTTGGAATTTTCTAAAGAAATTAAAAGACAGGTACCCACTCAAATCGATATCACTACAGCTATTCGACCAAGATTCATACAAAAAACATATATCACAGGAACTCAAAATATTAACAAAAGAAGGATTACTTTTTTTACAATTGGTCAGTCCATTTACGTTCCACGAAAGAATAGCGATTTCTCCACCGTCGTGCCCCTAATCACGCACTGGTCGCCCGTCGACGTAAAGGGTATCGTACGAAATCCACGATCGCTTTCCATTAGCTCTGGCCTCTTTCATCTTTGGAAGCAGCTTCCGACGTTTGGCAACCACTTCCGGTGGAAATTGTTCAAACACGTTGTAGTTGGTACCAGATAACTCTTTCCACTGGCGACGCACCGACTCCTTGTCTTTGAAAAATGCAAACTTTGCAACTATGGATCGGATTTTACCACGCGTGTGTTCCCCCGGCGATCTGTGAACCCTCTCGAACTTGATTGACGCCGCCGTTTCCTGAGCGATTTTGAGGGCATCTGTAAGATGTTGTCTGAGAATGGATTCTGTGGTGTCAGGCGACTCATTCTCCACTTCCGGCACACCAGTAAAAATGAGATTGTTCCGCATACTTTGCGATTTCATATAAGTAAGATCCTCCCGAAGGCTGTCACGCTCCCGTTCAAGGTCGTCGATCCTACTTGAGACATGTGCCGCAGCTATGTCCGCCCCCTCAGTTGAATGTTCAAGTTTTGACACGCGCTCATCAACCCTTTTGACGCGGTCTTCAAGGGCCAACCACAGGGTTTTCATGTCTTTTTCCAACACTGCCATACGTTGGTCCATTTTGTCAAGGCATTGTAATTTATTTTCGACTGAAGTAAGCCGCCCACTTATAACTCCTAATGCACTCATGACGTCCTGTAGCGTTGGTTGTGCTCCCGCCATGGTGCCGCTCTGTGGTGTATTGCAGGATTCGCCGCTGTTTAGGAAAACGCTAATATTGTTCACATCACTATTTTCGTCACCATATAGCACTGAGTTTGTTAGCCCAAGTAAATCACTCACTGAGAACGAAGTGTCCGAAATCTGGGTCTCACTGGACGGGCCTCTTTGTTTTGGTATTTTTGTATTGTTCGGATTTAAACTATCGTTACCACTACTATTCCGATCTTTTCTTTTATTATTTTTATGACGACCCATCAGAACTGACATCGAAGAATATAAATCCACATAATTTCCAATATACCAAATNGCATACATTTCATTTGTATTCGCTCTCTAGTTTTAGGCAGAAATCCTCCTGACGACTGATTAATGTCTTGTTGCCTAAGCAGAAATCCTCCTGACGACTGATTAATGTGTTGTTGCCAAAGCAGAAATCCTCCTGACGAATAATTACTGTGTTGTTGCATAAGCGGAAATCCTCCTGACGACTGATTAATGTATTGTTGCCTAAGCAGAAATCCTCCTGACGACTGATTAATGTGTTGTTGCCTAAGCAGAAATCCTCATGAAGACTGATTAATGTGTTGTTGCCTAAGCAGAAATCCTCCTGACGACTGATTAATGTGTTATTGCCTAAGCAAAAATCCTCCTGAAGACTGATTAATGTGTTGTTACATAAGCAGAAATCTCCTGACGAATGATTAATGTGTTGTTGCCTAAAGAGAAATCCTCGTGAAGACTGATCAATGTGTTATTGCTTAAGCAGAAATCCTCCTGACCAATGATTAATGTGTTGTTGCCTAAGCAGAAATCCTCATGAAGACTGATTAATGCGTTGTTGCCTAAGCAGATAAAATTAACCTTAATCTCAAGCTGTACACACATGTCCAGGTCAGCGAAAACGCACGTGTGTTTTTTTCAATTATTTTGCCTCTTATGTGTAGCCCTTCGAAGACAGGAACAGCAATGACTTTATTCTTTAATACGAACCTTTGATCTTTCTTCACAATATGGCATACTTTGTTAATTATTAATATGATTAACTAACCAAGAACAATGATAAAAGCTAATATATAAACAGTACAACGATACGGAAAGACAAATAACAATTTTAGTACTTTACAAGTCAAGCATAATCATAGTTTGTTTGATGTGTGGCAAATAATTTAGCATCTGCTTATAATTGTAAAATATGGGAAACAACATTCCACAGAGGAAAAAACTCTCTTAGCTTTCAATTCTGGGCACATTCAGAGGCTGTCAGCAATGATACAATTGTATCATTTTACCAATTCGAAAAGCGGAACGTTTGACTGGCGTAATCGTTAAACTTATCTTCTAATTAGTGTATGCCACGAATGCGAAACTACGTCCAGTTGAGGATATAATTGTGATGAGACGATTATAACAATTTTTGCCAAAAACACAATAAGATCGATTACACTTTTTATATGTTTGTCGAACAATTACCTAATTAAATGTATGTATTTTACTACACGCTAATATCTACAATTTAAACCACTGTTTACACCATACTTAAGAAACAATTGAGCTAAATAATATATCTTTCTACAAAATAAAAATGTTTAGTAAAATCAACACACGGTGTGTCCAATTTATGATTTTTATTCAAAACGCGAGTAATTATACCTTGTAGAACATAATGTGTATCTCTTGTGCACAAGTGTTTTCTGAATCCGGATTGGCTGTCTATATATATGCATTATACTTCCCACCTCCATAACAGTTTCATCGAGTATTTTTACTTATATAAGAAACAATTGTCTAATCACTGTATATGTACCTGTGTCATCTACATCATATGTATTATGCAATGAGAATATATGCCCTTCATGCCACAACTCTTGAACATAATTCAAATCAAATATTTTATTGAAAATTTAAACATGAAACACGAGAAGAGATAATGTGTTATGTGCTTTAAAAACTCGTTTAAAATACAAGCGAGACTTCTTCTTTTACCTTTTGTTTTAAGATCTTGCATTCCTTTTACAATTATTTAAGTGTGATTTCAGTATTAAACTCGGCAAACATTATATGGAAGTCCGCCTTCATATATTGCTTATTAAATTCCAATACATCTTTATCCGGTTCGACTGAACTAAACGTCTTGATCATTCATAGATTTACAATATCCTACATAATCATCTGTCGGCAATTGATCTGACTAAAGAAGCTTCTTTATTTATTTTTAAATTTCAAATGAGTCCAATATTTTTTCTGAATTGAAATACTTTCTAAACTGTGTGTCTCTTAAATATCATATTGATATTCATTCTTGAAATTTAAAATAATTACAATCGTACTTTAAATTTCATATTGCCAAATAGTTTCAGTTTTTATGCCCGTCTTATTGTCTTCGTTAAAAATACGCTGTTTTGAGGCCACTAACCCGGAGCTTCAATTGGATGCGAACATGTATGTTAATTACGGTATCTATATTGTATGGGAAAATGGTCGTCGCTGCTTTGTTGGTAATTCACAATTTCCTATTCCAGTTTAGCCTTCAACAATTATGTTTTGGCAGTCACGCAGTATAGACATTATTTTTAGGCAATTTTCCCATCTTCTGCGCTAAACGTTAAACAATCGAAGCGGCCGTCTTATCATATAAAATAAAGAGTAATTCGTATTAAGCCCATTTGTAGATACGTCAATCAACTATCAGCTTTGTCTGAGAGGCGTCGGGAAAAATACATTTTCTAAGGGCGCATCTACCGAAACTGTGGGTAATGTTTAAAGACAAATGTAGTTTTTGAATTGATTACTTCTATAACTAATACTCCTTCTACTTCTTCCGCTACTGCTACTACTACTACTACTACTAATACTGCTACTACTACTACTACGACTACTGCTACTACTACTTCTACTACTATTACTACTGCTACTACTACTACTACTACTACTGCTACTACTACTTCTACTACTACTTCTACTACTACTACTACTACTACTACTTCTACTACTACTACTACTACTACTACTACTACTACTACCACTACTTCTACTACTGCTACTACTACTACTACCACTACTACTACTACTACAACAACAGTAACTTCTACTACTATTGCTCTTAATCATAGGAGCCATTTTACACTCATGACATGTATCAAGTTTTAATTCAATCGCTTAAGATATGTGGAAGCAGTTCGTTCCACAAACTTAAAATATGTGATGCTTCTTCCATAATAATGGCCTACTTTAATGGCACATAAATCATAAGTTAATGTGTAGTACATGTCTAAACGTCATGTTTTTATGTTTACGCTTTTATTCAATTGCTCCGGAAATTTGGAAGACGTTTGTTTCACAAACTAAGAACTAAAATACCACAGTAATTACAGTCACTGATTTCAAGGGAAAATAAATATAATTTATTTTATCCTTTTATTTTTTTTTGCTGTAGAAATTTGAAGATGTTTGTTAAACAAACTTATAACATTCATGCCTCGGTCACAACCATGCCTGACTTTAATTGCACATTACTCAGGATACGTTTCGCAACTAAATTGTAGAGTTGTATGCGGCTTAAACGAAAATCCAACACACCGACACACCGACGCAAACCGCGACTGAAATATAAGCCAGATAAACTTCCATTACAATGTTACTTATTATAATATATCGTCTTATCTTCAGCCGCATTGAACAGAAGTTTATGTTTTCCGAAGACTTTTCGTACAGTCGATACAATAATAACATGGTGTATACCCCTCCAACGGAGATTCAGTACAGTTATAAAATGTTATAAGTGCATATTGTTGTTTCTATGATATAAGTTGTTAATTCTTATCGCTTTTACTACAATTAAAAGTTTGATTGTTTTTCAAATTAAAACAGGATTACATCAGAAGTAAGGGCAGTTGTTGTGGTGGAAATAACATTTTTTTGTTGTAGAAATTGACATTATTCGTTGTGCGAGAAACATGTGGGTAATATTAATGTTAGATAAAGTCGTATAAGCAAGACTAGTGGAACATTAACAGACGTTCTTGAAACATGGTTGTGCCCGCAGTCTGTGGTTTCACAAATTACGATCCAAATTTAGTATTACACATTTTTATTTAATAGCAAATGTATGTTATTGCAAGATAAATCTATATATAATATAAAAAGTGTCGTACTGTTTCGTTAAAGCCACACACCTTATTTGGCATAGTAAATTAAAGTATAAAGAAGAAACATATTTTATCTATGCCAATTAGAATATATATGTTGGTTACAAGGTAGAAATCAGTCTTTGTTGCGCTTTAAAACTTAAAAATAATCGCGTTTGTCGAAATGGTCGTATAATATTGAAATCCTTCTTTCGGTTTAAAAAGCGGTAATTCCCGGTTGAAAAATAATAAATTGCTTGCTAACTAGGCTATAGATTTAATGAATATTTTGCACACTTTCAAATTGCATCTATATGTATGGATTAACATGTACTTCATTTCAAGGTGTGTGGCTTTAAACATGAGGCACTTTATTGTTCATATTGTCTATGGCATATGGGATTGTCTATTTGATAAAGGTAGTGAAGTTATAGCTTACAATATTTGCGGTTTAGGAGGATCTGATAAAGGCGTCAATCATACTAGATCATAACGGGGTTTATACGATACGTATTCAATATTTCATTTTAACCCATTTATGCATAGTGGACTCTCCCATCCTTCTAAATTGTATCAATTTATTTCCAAAATTACGGATGTCTTGTATTTTTATTTCTATATTTAGAATATTTCTTACAGAAATTCCTATAAGCAATCAGCGCAGACCCTGATGAGACGCCGCATCATGCGGCGTCTCATCTGTGTCTTCTCTGTTTGCCAAGGCCTTTTTTCTAGACGCTAGGCATAAATGGGTTAACAACTCTCAATAGAAATTACCAATACACTACTCATTTCATTTGAGTTAAGTTCTTTTTTAATTTATCAATTTACACGTACAAATTAAGAAAACAAAACCCCTTGCAATTGTAACGCACTTTGAGTCGCTCAAGGAGACTCAAACGCATTAATTAATGGCACCACAACAGACACAATAACATTTGCATTCATCATAAGATTAGACAATGACATGGTTGTCATATTTTGATATGTGTTCCCTAAATGTAATCTCTGTAAGATATTGCTGTTGATAAAAAGAATTAATAAAAAAGCTATTGGGGGAGATTTATAATACAATACTTTTCTCGGTGTGTCGTTAAACATGTATTGATGCCAACGACGGAGATGAGGTCATGATATGTCTGGTCATAATAGTTGTTGTTTAAGAAAGTTTCGCGTTTCCCATGGATTAAAGAAACACATAAAACACGTATTATTTAAATCATCAAACGAATACTGTGTCATTTATTTCCGAATAAATCATTGGTGAAAAGGTATGAATCTTTGTACACAAAGGCTATTTGAATATTAATGTTTTGTTATTTTTTTGCAAGTGTCATTAAATTGGTTTGAACATGATATATGTTTGAAATACATTGCAAATATGCCAATATTGATTATACAACCTATGTTCATTTTCATATTCTAGTTAAATATAATTCATCCTGTAAAGGTTCTCGTCTGGCACACCATGTTTTCAAAGGTTATATCACGGTCGTTTTGTTTGTTTTGTTAGATTTTCACCAAATTTCTGGACAAAAAAACTTATGAACATTTTACGTTTATTCTCACATTTTAAAACGAACATAATTTATTTCGTTTATAAATTTATATAAAATACCGCATACGACTCGATGAAGATCGATCTAAAACAATTCTTTTAATTCTGAGGTATTGAATGACCTTATGATATTTAAGAGCCTTCGTTTAAAGGTTGGTTTCAGGAAAATTAATTGAATCTTCCCAAATTAAGAATAACGAATTAAAAGTTCCCTTAATTCTTATCACATTTCAAATAAATGTGAAATAAATCTTTATTTGGTCGTAAAACACAAATGTAATCTGTAAAACTTAATAGAAATCATCCAATAAAACAGGAACGTTATATCGACCAAAGCAAAGAGAGGATGGGCTTATACATTTGAAATAAATGCTGAGCAGCTTTGTTTTTCAGGCTATAAACTTTTTGTGTTTTTTTGTTTCAATAACTGACGTCTTGCCAAATAACCTTTAATAAAAAGTGTTCGCTATTGCTAAGGTTGTGATTTTTTATTTTACATCGGCGTTTACTTGTCGTTTAAATGACTCCGATTACAGATTAGACATTATAAACAATGAACAGAGCTAGCTGCCAGGCCTAACATATATGTTAGGAAAAGTAAAACGCATAAGACTTTCCTGGTATCCAAAAACTAAATCTGCCTCATAGTTATGCGACGAAGAATTCAGTGGAACAAAAGGTAAAATGAAAACATAAACATAAATTGGAAAACAAATATAAATATGAAACAAATAGTTAAACCTTACAACTGTTGAGTTTATGGTACAAACACGCATTAGAAATTACCCTGTCTGTTCCAAATAACATACTGCAAAGGCGATGATGAGCTCTACATTTACCTCGTATTCATAAATGGATCTCAACTCGCACCAGATATAAAACATTTTTAAATAAGTGAGGCAAATTAAGAAAAAGATATGTCGAGAACACGAAACAGACTTACAAGCAGTGAAAATCTTTCCCTAAACAGAATTATTTCAGACGCTTTGTTCAGAAATAAAATGACAAAATCAGAAAATAAATTAAATAGCTGATTTGATGTCACATGCAAACACATTTTCGCTTATTTACGTACCCAGTGTACAGTATGCATGAGCTATCAAATGTTGCATCTGCATGTATTCGTATGGCGAAATTCTAGTCTTTCCGATACGCAGAAACACTCAGATAAACGCATATACTTCGTGACAATTAATAAAGTCAACTTAAACAACTTTGAACCAAAAACCTGCATCTAGATTTGATTTACATGTGCGTGTGTTTCTGATAACGATGGATGCATTTGAATTTAAAACATCGCTATTACTCTTACGCATTTCAAAGTTGAATATTCGAATTGTTTATTGTTCTAGCCGTACAATGAAACAATGCATCTTTTTTTTTAAGCGGTTACTCAATAATTACATAAGCGATGCATTTAACACTGAATTGTACCGCAACAATGCATAGTTTTGCAACAAATTTCGCATTAAAACAAATGGGCGTCTGTGCTACTAACATATTGCCTAACCGTGTGTTAATAAACTTCAATGTCTAACGTTAATAGTTCATGTGTCAAACGTCAAAACCTTTCGTGTAACATATTTTGAGGGGGTAAAATAGTATTGAACAATTTAACATGTATAAATTACGTTCACACACGTCTGCCAAAATAATTTACAACCATCAATCACTCTATTAATTGTATGTAACGGTGGATATTCGTGCAAAATATACGCGTTTTAAGGATTTGTACATTTCAAACTATAGCAAAACATTGACACAATTAAACTAATGAAATGTTTACAGTGGTGAGAATGATGCATTCACACCGCTTCAAAACAAATAAGTGCAATGTTAGTATCATCAAATAATATTATCCATCATATTTATCATCAGAAAAATTATGAATATAATATAGGTTCTTCCATATTCAAGATATAATAAATCTCAATATATAATACACTGCTAAATGATTTTTAAATATATCCTGGCATATGTACTGTACACATGTAATCACTCAGCATAAATAAAAGACACGGATAAATCATTTGAGCCTTAGCTTCAAAACTCATAATTTTATATTCAACAGAGCAACATAATTGTGTTCATCCGTCGCAGAAGAAATGAAGTAAAAAATAAAGTAATCATCAGCTAAAGCCATGTTCCTTGATACTTTAAAAAAAACTATCTTCATACAATAAAACATTCCTGATCATCTCCGTGCATCTCAAGAAGAAACCATAAGCAAAAGCAAAATGATTGAGCCAAAGTATAATATGTACTATTTAATGCTTTGATGTAAAGATGTGAAAAACAATATCGACATGTGCATGAACTATAAGTATTTTTAACAAACTGTAGGGCAATTATGTATAAGCACACATACCACAAATCTAGCGCATAATGCCATGCTTGACGTAGCTTGAGGGAAGGAATTCTTTCTAACTATATGATTGAATGTTATTTAAAATGCATTCGTCTGTAATAATCAACCCATGCATGGACTAATGTTGATTTAGGTGGCAACATTGTTCGCTCTTTTGCATACTAACTTCATAACTTCAATAACTGCTTGCATGACGTTATAGAACAAGAACGTTCCTGAAATCAATGATATATACGAATAACACAAGTATATAATACAAACTTGAATTCATAGTAATGACGTGTTATTCATTAACGGCTAAAACACATTTCGATAAGCACCAATAACGAACAAAACACAGTCACGCATAGGTTCTTAAATAAGTCGACGAAGAAAATTCGAACATTATGTTTTGTTTTACCAAACAAGTGAATGGAATCACCATGATTCCAATGATTTCAATCAATGAAACACAATCTCTGCAATAAGAAGATGGATTGTGATAATTAAACCAACATGGAGTCTTAATATGCATCGAACATTTATATGTTATATGACTTATACAGCAATGTTACAAATTTTGATGGCACGTGCCTTGCCTCGGGCATTGGTATCTGAAAGTATAATGCTGCAATTTAATGAACTTCAGTACGATACATTTTTTTTTTAAATGAAATTCATTATTCACATTTATATCTGGGGATATCGTTGACTATATTTCAATAAGCTTTAATTCGATAATGTGTCCTTTATAATAAATGTGTAAACTAGTTTTTCGCTGTTGAAGGTATAAGCAGCGGCAATTCTTAGGATTGAAAGAATGTAAAAGTCTGCAACGCGTTAAGATCATTTAATTGGATAGATTTCATATTCGATCATAATGTATTTATTAGTAGGTAAACGTAGTATTGAAAAAGTGATTCACTTAATATATTTGTTTATGTTTGACATAGGAAGCTACATATCCAGTCATCCGAATGAATGCAATTTATTTATAATGCTGATATAATTGAAAAGATAATATAGATCGAAATGTTTCAATTTGACAAACTTTTCGTCTTTGAAGCAGCCAATTACATTTAAGACAGTTGATAATTAGAATGTGTCGACGTTAACTGATATCGATTTATGGAAAAAGATGTTTCATAAAATGCAACTATTTAATGAAGAAAGTAATTAAATCTCGTTCTAAATCCCGTGCTAAGAAACCAATATTTATGAACGCATAAAACAATTTCTCTCGCAAGAAAAGTAAACGATATGAATGAAGCAATGCATCAGTTTGACAAATAAATATGCCTTGCAAGCAAAACAGAGTATGAATAGTTCCTCCTTCAAAAACAACTTTCACAAACGTATACATATTTTGATTCATTGGTTCGATGTAAACGATGACGGAATGGGCAAAGACTTTCGGTACTGCTGTTTTGCACGGGAAGTTTATAAATAGCGAATATTACATGAATGTGTGGGTTGTATCGCAGGTGTTGATTAGTTGACAATCCATGATTTTGTTTTTGATTTACCTAACAACGGAACAAAACAATCATAAATTTCCATTATAATAATATATTTTATTATAGACCTCCTTACAACAAAAACAAAACAAAAACATCATTGAAAAAAAACACAATATTAATTCAAGTCGGTACATTCACTCGAATGTTATACAAATTACATACTTTGAAAAAGACGCACGTGAATGGGTTTGGTTGACGTACTCAATTCAGATGTAATGTGCTTGTTTAAACAAGATTTTAACCAATGTCTCTTGGAACATACGGTTCATATCACAAGCACGTAATCCGCGTTCCCAGCCGTTGAATACGGAAACGGATTTCACACTGTGATATACGGAATTCCAATCCAGTAGCTTGTATTGTATAGATGAAATATTCCACATTTTAAGTAGGACTACTTTATAATAAATGTTAATTCTCCATTTAATCTTTAATTGTATGCATGGAAGCTAATTGATACGTGTGTAGTTTTATAATTATTAATACACAATGACCAACATCGGTTACAGTATAAAATACTTGTTTTACACAATAATACTTGTTTTACACAATAATACTTGTTTCAATCATTACTACTTGTTTAACACAATGCTACTTGTTTTAAACAACAATACTTGTTTTACATAATGCTGTACTTAACCATACATATACGCGTTTCGCTAATATCGACATTGTTTATTTAAATTCGATCAGTGGACGTTTACCACAATCATAATTGCTACACAATTCGAGGCGATCATGTTATATATGTTCTGCATTGAAAGTGCCTAGGCGGGGACTGCTATTTTATATTGGTGTTTTTTGTCATGTGTTTTTTTCATATGTCTACGTGTATGGCAATTGATCATTTTCCTAAAGTAGAATACCCTGTTGTGATTAGAATTATCTCGTGCTTATGTTTTTTGAGTTTCATTGTGTTTAAATTTAAAACATGTGAGAGATGGTACAAATTTACCGAGCTTGTCTCGTAAATAAACTTAAAATTGGTATTTTCTTTTACGAATATTGCATTTTCTCCATTACATATACTGAGTACAATTGTCCACAATTAATTTCAGCTAAATTTAGTGTTCGCTGATATGTTTATAAGTGTATTTTTTTCAGATATTTCACAAGTTATTTAACGTTCAGCCCCTAGACAGCTTGCTAAATTTTTTGAAATACGTAAAATATTTCGAGAAAAATAACATTCCTTTAAATTATAAAAAAGATGCCCAATTCTACTTACGATAAATTGTCCTTCTCTACAAATTATGTCATGTCATTTTGTTAAAGAGTGATCTTATTCAGTAACAAAACAACAATATATTGACTGATCTTCAGAGTACACAGTCTAGCCGGTGTACATGCACTTATCCATTCCCGAACGGAAAGCAATGATAATTCCTTCAAAATCCATAATGATTATGGGATAAGATCTCTGTAATTGGGATACATTTTTACGTTTACATCTGATTACAAAAGTGATATCATTTTTAACTGCTGATCATCATCATCAATCCCTTGACCGGTTTGGCCGTTGGGGAGAAATAAGGGACGACTATACAGATAATCGTCCTAACGTCTGGTCTGTTGCGTGCTGCTGAGAGAAATTCATCCATGGAAAGGGATGTCCTCCCTTTTACATTGTCCATCAAGTTTTTGTTCGCTGACGGCCTCGACGTCTGCCTCCCTCTAGCGTGCCCTGGAGAACAGTCTTGCACAGAAAGTCGTGCCTGGTGACGTGTCCAAACAAAGCCAGCTTTTGTCGTTTGACGATTGCCAGTAGGGGCTGTTGTGGACCAACAAGAATTGCAGTCATGTTCCGGACGAACTCGTTGGTCTTGTGCTCCGTGTAGAAGATGCGGAGCAGTTTTCGGAGACATTTATGTTCAAATGTCTGTATCCTGCGCTCTGTGTCCACGTGAAGCGTACAGATTTCGCAGCCGTAGAGTAGGATGGAGACTACGGGGGACTTGTAGAGCATTTACTTGGTGGTGCTTATTAAAGAACATTGTAATAAAATAATATAATGTAATAATGAATATACTCATTTATATCACTTACCGTCGAGCGTTGTTAAGTGTATAAAATTTAAAATAAATCTGAAACAAGTAATGCCACTTCTAATTCGGTACCTTAAACGGGTTATAAATGCACAGTAAATCCAGCAATTGCAGTTATTCTAGCAATACAGCGGAAACAAACATAAATGCAGTAATATAATCGAAGCAATAAGGATGACAGTCAAACAATCCAATGTAAAAGGTTTCCATTACGAATTTGTCATATTGTTGACAGAGCATATTACGAGTGCATGCAGATGAACGAATCGCAAACGTATACATTTTGGCAGTGAAACATTCAAAAATAAATAGCTTGATTAATGCATATTAAGGCGTATTTGATTCCGTGAAAGAAATTAATTTCACAACAACAGAGTATAATAGTAGTTGTATTCAATTAAGCGCATGTAATCCAATAATTACATAAATCACGAAGTATATTCATCGCAAATATCCACCAAGCAATAACAGTTTAAACAATACTCAATACATTTTTTTTTCAAAAAGAATAAATGCAAGGAGAGGAACCAATGTCCAACACGAATAAGTGTACAATAATTGTGTAGGTTAAAGTTACGGATCATAAATGTTAAAAATTTATTGCATCTTGCGCCAACATCAACTATTATCAGAACATGTTTGACGATAAAGCGTGGGTTGTAAATGCGCAATAACTTTATTGACCACTAAATACACTCAGAAGAGTTCGTTGTACTAGTGTGTGATAGTGTTCATTAACACATATGTTTATGTATGTTAGTGTACTTATTGACTGTGGTACATTGATTCTGTTAGATACTATTTTTTAATTTTACGCAATCATTGTAAAACGAATGCCAGTTTGACTTAGACTGTTCAATGTTTACAAAAATGTATATCAGTATGTATTATTAATAAAATGTAACATGCAGTTATAATTGAATAATAACCTTCTCCGTGTGTAAACACATTTAAAATATTGTATGTAAAACATGCCTTATAAAAAAACTTCCTTCCCTTGCGTTTAATAGCAAATTGGGAAACTTCAAATGTTGAAATTGTATTCAGTTCTGCTCTGTGTATGTTTCTAGCATGTTGTATTCATTCATCCAACCATATATTGAACAAATGCGCTTTCCAAAAAGAAGTTGTTTTAATTTGTCGAAAATACATTTGTTCCAATCTGAGTTGATGATTCGATATTAAGTTTGATCGATACGAAACAGCAACAGCAATACACTTTTAAATCACTTATACAACATTGTGACATTTTGCATAGAGCGTGTTACACAACAAGTTACGGGAACAAACGTCACTTTCGCCATCTTGTATTAATTTATTATTTAATTGTTTATTTATTATTTTTTCGTTTAAATAATTAAATAAAATAATTGATATTCAGCATGCGTTGAATGTATCCTTATTCTCACCAATGCAAACTAGTATAAGTCGGTTATTATTTATTCGCATTTCAAGACTGGAGACGGTCTAACAAACTGATAAATGTTAAAACTCAAATGTGAAAATTAATTCTCACATTCCATGAGGCAAGTAAATAGAGCAATTCCAGCAAGAAGTGGCTCGTCTCGTTATTCAAATTGTATGTCACATGTTTATTTTCATTAAGCGATGGACATTTTACATGTTTATATAAAAATCGGCGTGAAAAATAATTTAAGTAATCAGAACCATGGGCGTTTGTATATATTGCAACATTTTTTAAAACGGGAACATTAGAATTAGATCACAATTTTGCAGTGGCCATTTATTAAAGAATATGTTCAGTTTTGAATCGCTTGCACTTTTATTTCTGCGTCTCAAAATGTCTAATTGTTTATCAGATTTGTGTATGTATTGCAGTAACGTTGAAAAAACAAAACACTTCTAGGCATTCATATTTCGTATTCTATATTTTATCAATTTCAATGATAAAACTTCAGAAACTGAAATGTTAACAATCAGGACGAACAATTGATATTGTTCAATAAGTAGTCCACAAAACAAACGAAATCATCTGAAAGCAACAAGGAACATACATGCAGTTTGATTGTTTTCCGCGAGCAAAATAGTATTCAGCAAATAATAAAGTTTGCAAGTTTGCAGTTTTATCATACAATTATTGAATAATAGATTTCTAAAACCCACAACGACGATAATACGTCATTTTTGTGTTTTAATATACATCATTAAGACAAGTTACCCGTGAGATTCATTTGCATTCAATGTACATATTTTAGCACGTGAAAATGTAATAAAATATGTAATGCCATCGTTCTTATTTATTATAATTCCTTTCAATTCCAACGCGATTGCTCAATAACATATTAAATATGACTGGACGAAATGTTTTAATTTAACAACGTATTTTATGATAATATTGTTTCACGAATCACAAAACAAAGTTTCATTCGTAGACCTTAAAAGCACCGCGATCAGTATTTGTGAACTGGGGGTGATGACTTGGCAATCTTATGTATGTGTTATTGATATGATACATATATTTGAACGTTATTAAAAAGGACATGGATTGTTATTCTTCTTATTAACAAGCGATTTCCACCTAAATTACGATCGCCGACATTAGTGCAGTGACGAAACAAATAAGTTGAATTAAAAAAACTATTTGCTCCGCGCAAAGCAAAGAAATAACTCGTAGAAACGTTCGGATATACATAGTGTACTGACATACCGACATACACGGACATATAAAATATACGTACCTAATATTTTTTTAATTTGCGAGACTCGCTTTTGAAATAGACTTGCCAATGAAACGTGCAGTACTACTTTGGAATGAATTTTATTTAATAATTCAAACTATACATATAAATTAAAACAAATCTTAAATTGGCTATGTTTATATATAAAAATAAATATAAATACAAATAAAATACATATCTACTCATTTAGTTCAATTGAGAATATACCATAGTACACAGAGCTAGGAAAGTGTTTTAAATTTGTTTTTCAATTTAACCGCAATAATTCAGCTGCATAAGCAAGTGTTTATCTGTTCGAAACCAATAAACTAAAGGTTTTTCATGTATAAATTATATTAGATGGCTACTAGTTTGTACAATGTTAAATGAGGTTAAACATTATTTTAGCAACATAACTTCAAAATAACACATAAATAAGCCGCTGTTGATTCGGAACATACATGATAGCCAATTATATTGACAGGAAGAACATCTGATTGCACATGACAGGTGCTCCGCAGTTCAAGATCTGAAACTACATGTTATTTGTAATAAAAACGAAACATGTCAGTAACGTATGGTTTTAATGGTACACTATTTAGTTCCCTAGCTCAGCAATATACGATGTCGAGCAGCAATCCTAGTTAATTCAAAAGAAAGAAAAAAGAAACCATCATATATTGTCAACATACGAACGGATTTTCAGCAAGAGAAATAAATCGGATGAAATATTCCAACTGAAAAACTTTCTTATACCACCGTATTATACGTGTGGACTTAACTAATTGTTGTTGCAGACAATTGTACAATGTGCAGCAACTTTGGAAATTGGCGATTGCATTGACAAATTAAGGAGTCGCGATATATTTGCACATATATTTAGCACATTTATGTTCAAGTACACATTTCAATAAATGAGAGTGAAGGCAGATATTTTTCCATCAACTACCGCTAAGTTATTCTCAGGTTCGACAAAATAATCGCTATTGACGTAGGTTTAATTGTAATGATCTGCTTTAAAAGTAGAATTAAACTCTGCAAAAATCAGAGTAATTTAAGTTGAATCTATTGACGAGCTTCTAAGAGTTTATTCCAATTGTATTAAGTCACGAAGACAAAACAGGGAGATTTATGTAAATGCATTTTCAAACCAAATAGCACTACAGCCAATTCAATTAAAGTTTGGTTTAACTAACAACATGCTGATGTAGCCGTGTTTTGAACTTTTTTGTGATCATTCTGACGTTTTAAGATATTGAGTTACTTAATGAAACATGCTTCAACGATAACACGCTCTGCAGTTGTTCGTTTGCAAAAATAGCTATTGTTGTTTCCATAGCATGGAACTATTCCACTGATTATACATACACTAGGTTATCACGATGCATATGCTTGTTAATTTTAACTCATTTATGCCTAGCGGACTCTCCCATCCTTCTTAATTTGATCAATTTATTTCCAAAATTAGGGATGTCGAGTATATATTTATATCTATATTTAGAATATTTCTTACAGAAATTCCTTTAAGCAAACAGCGCAGATCCTGATGAGACGCCGTTGGTTAAAACAAACACATGTTTGTTCCTATGGATGTGAAGCATAAAAATTATACACAACACCAGTCAAGTCAAGCTAAAATGCCTAAAAGAAAATCCGTTGAAAATTTATTGATTAACCTTTATATCTGTTTTTTTGTATTGTGATATAATTTAGACACAATGGATTCAGAAATGTAAACTGATTAAAATTAATGGTAGACAGATTCAAGGAAATATTTCGACCGACGCGAAGTTATGTTACATCGTTTGCAATATAATTGATATAAGTAATAGTTCAACAAAAAGTTGTTGATATATTTTATTACATTACATTTTATTACATATCTTGTAATCTTAAAACTTGAAAGCCGCCTGAACACTTTAACAAATGACTTTAAGTCAGATAACTATTTTCAACTAGCATTGTCAAATGATATACACTGCTGAAGTGACGGATTGTAATCGTTTCATGCATAGTGATTTCATTTTGCTTAAACATAACATAGGCGACTTGTGTAAATTAATATTTTCTTATCCATGCTGCCAACAAATTAAATGCATGTGCATGCATTTGTAATTGTTTAAATATACAATTTTACAAAACTAATTATTTCTTCGTGTCTTCTTAAGGTGTAATAGTACGTGTTTTAATCAGTTTATTCAGTTTCACTTAACGACTATACTTCACATAACATTTAAGAAAAATGTAAATGATAACCATGCAAGAGACGATCATTTAACAGTTTTGAAAACAATACAGACGTGAATTAAGTTGCATTTACGATACAATTTATGTGCAGCATTAAAGAGGACGGATGAAATACATTGCGATTGATATTGGTTTGAAACGGCAATTAAGAAAGAAACCCTGGCAAGATGGAAGCAATGATAGATGGGGTATGTCCCTAAATGAATCAATGCACCAGATGCGTGTTTAATGAACTGTCTAGTGTAGGCAGGATTATGCATACAATGCACGGATATAAGAACACTATTTTGAATTGTACAGGTTTGCATGAACTTTTACAAAATAGCGTGATGTTTCTTTACATTAAGACAACGCGTATATGTCATAGCCTATCGAGAAAGCAACAACAATGTTTTGTTTCTTATATGTAATAAACTTCAAATTCAGAAGGATGGTCAGTGTATGAACATTGCATTTAAATAGAACAGGGTGCATACAAAGTACTTTTATTCATGTTATTGTTTTTGATTATTGTATTATACAAATATCCATTTATATCAATTCAACGACAAGTAAGAGTATTGAAACGATTACACAAAACTGTTAAAATGACATTAAAAATAACTTTCATAACATAAATATAGTGTAACACCACATCTTTACCATCAGTGCAAAGCACCTTTGACAACTCAAATCAAGTGTCAATGACATTACAAGATAAGCAGACCAATGGTCTCAGAAATGTGACCGCTTAAACCGCTTTTAATGTTGCTTTACAAATGCGTATCGTCAAAAATATCAACAAACTCATATAACTACATCACAGCAAACTTTGCATATTGATAAATGGATCAATCATTGCCAGTTGCAGCAGGTTACATCTAACATCATTACCTATGAGTTTTTTAAGTCTGAAAACATAGCGGGATTAAAATATTCGGAGCGACAAAATACGCAAAACTCGGACTAGTAAGCGAAGAATTGCTTCACGTAAGAGTAGACTCAGTTATAAAATGTCCATTTGCAATAAACATAAGAATTGTATCATGTGTCACGTGTTTTTGATGTAGCACTTAAGGTGTGTATTGTTAACATTAGTTGTTCGCAAATATCAAAATGCAAAATATACTATCCGAATCTACACATTATTCGCATCAAAGAAAACATTTGAAACCAAATTGATGGTCCAAAAGTCATTGGAACCAAATTATGCAGGTCTAATCATTAAAGTTGGGGTAATCGAATCACATATACAACATTCTATTCACGATTGTATTCACCTAATTTGCAAAAGAACTTCTGCTCTATAAGATCATTACCCTATTGGCGGTTGACAATAACTAGGATGCATATTATTTAAGCACTTATTAGAATCAGTAAACATGCTTTTCTGTACGTGTCATTCACACGCCTCTGGTGAAGTGTCCCATTGATAAATTGGCATACATTTATGTAATAACTTGTAGAATTGCGTTAACAGAACGAGTTGGGCTGATTATGTTTTCCCTTCTTTCTTACTTATCAGAAATAATTTTTGTAATTGTTATATGTTTGAAAACTAAAGACATTGGAAATCGTCAACGAATCAAAACTAAGTATTTTGTTTGCAACAGCTGTCCGTTTTTGGTGTTTAGGACATTTTGCAAAATAAAAAATGGCTTTATTATGACGATTCTTATAATATTTTACTGACATTTAATATACGGCGGAACATGGATCTTTTAAGTCCTAAATAAATTCTTTAACAGAATTGTTCAAATTAATCTTGTTCTGAGCTTACACGAGCATCGTTTTTTGAACATGTCATTTAACCATTTCTGGTATTATATGCTTACTCCGGAATAGGCTTTTTGTTTCTAAATCTGTGAATTTGTAGGTGCAAATAAAGGTGATACATTAAAATATCACCTGTTCAAATTACAAACCCTTTCGACTGTTTTTATTAAATAAAGCTTACATTTTAATTGGTAGGTATTTATATTTTCATATTAGATGACATTTAGCAGTTTTAGAGGTCCAACCTGTTCGGTCAAATGTAGCATAGTCGACCGACAATTATTCGAATAACTTGTCAACGACGAGTACAAGAGACAGATCCGGTTGTCAAGTTAAGTTTGAAATCCTCCCCAGATGCTGCTAAACGATTTATTTATTTCAATCCAAAATCACAAATATCACAACATGCTCGTTTCTTAATAAGACAAAAAAATTGTCGGCTTAAAATTTAAGTTTTACGTTTTTATTTGATTGACAGTTGTGGAATTAGCGCAAGGTGGTGTTGAGAACACCTTATCAACGAGTTAAGTTATGCGCATGTCATTCAAACTTAGGACAACGATACAATCACGGGCATCGGGATTATCTTCGTGCTTTTAATTGTATGAAATTAAGGAAATACAAGTTATTTTCTGTGATTTATGCTCTGAGGATCTATGTATAATATGTTAATGACACATTTCAGGAGAAGAGCATCATGACTATTTGATTCTTATGGTATGCCTTCAACTATTTTTAATGCATGTGTTCACGAATGATAACAAAGTTAAATAAGGTTTATATGCTATGCGTGTTTTGACATATGCATTTGGAATAACGAAATAAGCTATGTTAACGAATATTTAAAATAAAAGGGCATGTTTTTATATATTGGTAAAATAAACACTGGTTGTATGTTTGTAATTGTTTAATAAATGTAGTGATGTAAAAAAAAGATCTCAGTATATTAGATATATTAAATAAAGTAGGACAAGGTTTGTCTGTTTTGTTGTTTACTTGATGATTATGGTTTGTAAAATAGGATATCGTGTTTCCTATCGACCGCCGAAACATTTTGTTTTCAGAGATGCATTATTGGTTTACGTAAATCGTCCACTTATCGGAAATGGAAATGACAACCCATCACGAATGCGTTAGCCAAATACGAAAACTTTTATATAATATTACGTTTGGGAAAACATATGCCATACACAAACGCCAACTGGCTAATACATTTGCAACGTCAAGATGACTTAAATTAGTAATAAATGACTGGTGTAGCCCATTTATGGATCAAGTAACAAACGAGTTCACATTTAAACTATGCTTCGTACATATATATATCATCATATGGCAGAGGATAATTACATAACTTTCTAATCTGAAACATTATATGGAGTTTCATTATGTTCTAAATTAACGATCGCGTGAGTTTTTCAGGGACAATATTACACATGGTATCAAATCGAGCCAAACTGAAATAACACAGTGTCTCATTTCCAAGTTAATGTAACGCCCTTAATAAACATCGTATTTGAAGCTTGATGTTTAGACAAGATATAGTATGGCTGAATCAGTGAATCTTAACGATGTTAGTTCACTTGTTACGTTTGAAAATGAAAGATTCCCACATCGGATGACGACAGTCTTTTTTCAAATGCAATAATCCGCATTGTCTTAGTATAAGTGAACCTTTTGCACGTTCAAACGTTCCAATTTAAAATAAAAGTGTACACATTGATTTGAGTTATAAATGTCAACCCAAAAACAAATACAATATTATCATTTGCAGCATAATAATAAGTAACTGCTCCAAACCAGCAATGACACAATTTGTAGACTGTAATTTTGACTAGATTTTTACAGTATGTTATTATTTCATAAATAATGTATACCATTAACTTAGTTAATGAACCTGAACTTCCTGTGTCAGTGTCCAGTTCTTGATAACTAAGCTTTCTATGAATGTTCACTGCATTCTTACCAGTTGCACTTAAACATTTACAAGGACACTTAATACGTATTTCCGCAATAAAAGTAATAATGCAATTGTATTGTTGTTAAGAGCTCTTCCTCTTTTCGTATTGATTGTCTCATGCATAATATGTAGACCAGGAGATGACGCGGAACTGCACGTTATAGTTCAGTGAAATTGTTATCTTGGTTATGACGCTTGTTATAAGCTTGTTTTGAAATCCGGCCAGACGTTGCTGCGAAAATCTTATGACAAGCACATGAGATGAACGAATTCATATACAGACTATGCGTCGAGCACTGATTATATGAGCTTTCGAACAAGAACAAAATCATTGATGTGAGAACATCTAACGCATGTTGACACAAATACATTAACATTTATTTCAGCCAGAATAGACATGTAGGTTTTACACGAATTACGTCATGTGTCAAACCTTTCCCATTTCAAATGGCATATTGTTAAAATTGTCGTTTGTATAATTTCTTTAAATGCACTATCTTTGCACTACTTCCCAAATATGAACAGTATGTGCTTTAATATGTTACATAAATTATGATGCCTCTGTTTTTTTGCAATGAAAGTATTCATCCAACAATGCGTACATATATAGGATCTGGCACGAGTTGTCAGTTCATACCATGATTAATTTTAAAATTTCGTGCAATTGTGTACGCATGCATCTGGATTAATGGACGTGTTAGAGAAACATAATTGCCCTACGAGATACCGTATATATAGGAAAGACAATTAAAAGATGATCACCAAAATCCCCCAAAAGCATGACGTGCTAAGTAAAGTTAAAAAAACACTTTAATACTGTTTTAGAATATCAGTATACTTTAAAAGTAAAACAAAATCGCATGTAAAATCAAGCAGATGTACACACTAGCTTTTATAATAATTTTTAAAACAAAAAACTATGCGCTGTTGCTCATGTAGATAAAAACACACACAAACTGTATACATTTCACTTGGAAAAATGTTTTATTAAAATTTCTATGTTTATGTCTTCTCTGATAAAATTATTAAATACAACTGTAACTGCTATTGCTGTTTAATTGCTCTTGGTATTATTTATAATTTAGAGAAACGTCGTCATGAATGAAATAAAACAAAGACAGGTGAGCAGGTATTCTTGATATCTATTTCCAAGACCTCGACCATACACAATTTGAAAATGAAACGCACAGTAACGGTATGTACATTCACATTAAAATATATTTGAATATTTCCAGAGGACATAATACAGATGTTGCGATTGATACTGGTTTATAAATGCCAATTAAATATAAAAATGTAATAGAAGAAAGTAGGATTGATAGATGGAATGTGCTTCCAAATGAATTAATGCATCAGACGTGTTCTTAATGAAACGCCTATCAAATTTGTTTCTATGAGCCCTCGTGCAAATAACTCACCGAGTGTGCCAATAACCACTTAAGGCACACGATCATATCATCAAATGTTCAATAAATGTCCGTCACTGGGCTTACGGCTACGTCTGTAAACAATGCAATTATCAGAACGGGCCCTGATTTGTAGATCAATGCATGATGTTTCATACAGAGAAAATCATCAGTGCAAACTCCAAAACGCTTCGAAACATGAAAAATTCAATTTATAACGATATTGTTTGACTGTGCCATTCCATATATTTACCACCAAACTGGTTGTGTTTATAATAGTGTTTTATTACTATGTAAACACGGATACAATATTAAAATAAAAAAGTGCCAGTAAACTTTAGAGCAAAAGCTTAACCACTAAACCAAAAACACGTATGTTATCTTGAAAACAACATACGCTAAACCTCATGATATTTATTCAAAACAAAGTAGTAAAGTCAGTTTTTACCACCCTCTGAGTAATTCTGAATAATGCGCCTTCATGATTCTTTGACATTTCAGTTCATAAAAAACAACGTTTACAGATGATCGACCTATTGTTCTTAACAAAAGAAAAATAGTACTTTTGACTTTTGAATGAAGTGCAAATAACTCGTTCGTACTTAAATTTGTATGTATATTTGCTCACGATCACAAGACCTGCATTGCTGTTGGTGTTATTTAATATGATATAACTTAAATTAGGGATATTTGCATACTCCTTATATATTATATTCTAGTTCAAATAAAAATGCATGTGGTTTAAATATTCAAGACCAGATACAGAAAGGTCAACACTGCCTCCGTTATGATTCCATCCATCTTTTCATTGGTTCATAACTGGCTAGTCACAGCAAGGATAATTTGTATTAATTCTATTTACTGTCAATGATATTGCTTTTCATTTTAATTTGACACATTTCTTGCCGCAGCCAGCTTTCATTAATGCACAGATTTCATTGTGTCACATTTTCCCAGGACTGTCCGGTTAGCGCAGTGATCGTTACACCCGCCTCTCACCTTAGAGACTATTTAACTAATATTATAATGAAACGTCTATATCTTATGAAATATTGAATAACAATTGGCTTACTGGGTTTGAAAAATATATATAAGGATTTGTGTTGCTTTTGAACATTAAGATGCTTTTATCATTATGTAATTAAACATATTAAAGTAAATCACAATCAAGATTTGATTAGGGGAGCCGGTTATTTACGTTGAAGCAGGAATTAAGTATCAATTAAAATCAAATTAATGCTGTTTTAAAATGATACTCTCCATTTAAATGATGATAATGTATACAATTCAAGGTGTCTGTCTGTGCTTAAGTAAGGAACACACTTAATTAATAATTATAGAGTTCATTATCATAATTGTAATTAAGAGTATCGTTTTAACACACTATTTTGTTAATTTGAGTGTAATGGATCCTGGTGAATTCCGAACTGTACGTAAAAAATCGGACACCCTCCATAAAACGTGATTATGGCTTCGTACAAGTTTCCGTTATATTCATTCTTCCATACCTATTAGAGCCGGTTCCAAAGGGCACCGGAGTTCTAGAGCGTTGCTAGCAGGTCTAGTGATTTCGTCCCATAGATCAACGCAAAATATTTTATGTTTCCTTGCAATAATGCCTTATGATGGGAAACACCAATACAGCATATATTTAGGCGTGTACAAGTTGTTTGTTTTCCCTAACCCGACAGACCGTAACTTTATGTAATAATCCTTAACTAGTGTTTTGGTATATGTTTCGTATTTGGTTGAGGTATGGATTATTTGTGCTGAATTGGTTTAGATCACTAAACAAATTAACTTCTCAAATAAATAATTAAAAAAGAATATTATATACAAATTGTGAAGATTCTTATATGTCATTGCATATTCTTCTGTTAGTAGAGAAGAGTCTTCTTAAAGTGGGAATTCATCATCAAAAACAACGATACAAACATACAATTACAACAACAACAAAAACATATATTCAAGCAATAAAACTAACAATTAAACTTCTAGCCTTCACTGTTGAATAAAACAATACTTCGATAATGGAGGAAGCAAACTATAAATCGTGTTGAAATTGATAACAAGTGTGAAATCTGAAAATATTAGTGTTTATTTATTAATAGATTGAATTTTAAACATACATCGACCGTCTTTCCTCTTGCAATAATGACGCAAACAGAAACAAGTTTGGTGCATTATAATGGTACTTGGTAATTTTTTAACATATTCTTATGACAGTAAATTAATAATGTCTACGTTTCATAAAGTTCCCCAGACGCCATTCATTGTACTACGATTTATGTACGTTTAAAATGTGATAAAGTGAATCGGGTCAAACTACATCTGCTAGCGTGTGTTGCCCGACTATTTTGTTAAATGGTTAAGTACTAGTTATTCAGAATGACTGTGAATTGTTAAGTACTTGAATTATACTTTTAATAGTGCGTACTTGACATCAGTGTATACACTTTGATTTTATGTCTTCTCTGTAGAGAGGCTGAATAAAATAGTTCTTATACACATGCCAAGTTACAGAATCTACTAACCCCAAAAAAAAGAACAATTCAAATGACTTAGATGTTAATTTGCAGTATTTTAAATAGAAGTGCGAGAGGTAGTCCATTGATATTGGTATGGACATATTGAATCTCAATCTTGGAAAACGGAGCTTGTGCGTAAAGTACAGTCCGCTCAGGCCTATCTTTGACGACACTCTCCACCTAGGCTGGATTTTCATGTAGAAAAGACTTCATTTTAATGATAAAGCGGTAAGTGTCGTCCCTGATTTGACCGCACAGGCTTATTTGGGAGGCACATGCATTAAGCCTATTTTTGTCAGAACGAAGCTCTATTAATTAAACTGGAATCCAATACCAGATGGATAGATTGATAGATGGGATAGGCTCCCAAAATCGAATTAATATATACTTTATAATAACACGTCTATGAATTGAAAGAACTATGGTTACAGTAAACTGATGTTAATAGAGAAATGTTATTTCTACTGTATGGATTTAAATCAAAATGCGTCAAGATACAAATGACAGATGTTTCAAAGTTAATCATAAAAATCACAAGAGCATGTCACAAAGCGGTCACTCAAGCCTGCAACCCAAAGGTGTAAATTCGAACACTCTAACGTGGGTATACATGTTTTGGAATACGTGGGAAATTGCATGTATTTGATTGAAATGTAAAACAAATTAACATTAATTCAAGCGTCTTCAAACGAGTTACTCACAAGCGCGCAATGTGATTGAATCAGACTTAACTGCCCGTACTGAACTAAGAGTATCGTTCAATTTCAAAATTCAAATACGTGCGAACACAATAGAAGTGTAAATTATGTCATCGGATTTATTAGCCCACCAAGTGCATTAAATTTTATGATTAGTGTCCGCCACTTGGCATTAGTCTGCATGAGGAATATATATATATAATAAGGTCGGACAATAGTCTGATTCCTGTATAGCCTTTAAGCTGCAATCATGGTGCTCTATCTGACAAACCACAGATGTTACACTTGTTATAATATGAACAATGAACAAAAGTTAATAATATCCAAAACAAGAAGTTGTCATTTATACCACCCAATTGGTTAGTCTGAATAATGCACTTTGTGAAAACTTTGGCATTACTTCTTCTCAAAGACATTTACACTGAGCATGTAATGGTACTGAGCGACCTTTTCAATATTTTACTAGAAAGCAGAGTGCGATTCTAATAATGGAGTTTAAAGTGCGAGCAAATGTAAGTATAATATGCATAAGAAGTATTGCTTGTAAAACATTTCTTATTAAGTATACTTAGTGTAATGTTTCGGGTAATTTACAAATGTTCGTCTGGATAAAAGTGCAACAGGGGGTTACAAGGGGGAAATCCATCTTAAAGGCTCGTCAAAGTTAAAAGTTTTGGGCAGTGACTATATATAGACCCTGTAAACACATGTAACGTGTTTTTGAAATATCTGTAGTAAACATAGAGATGATGTCCGCAAACGTCAACTGGAGTGCCTAAGTAAAAAAAGTGACTCGCGTATGCTAAATTGCAGGTAATGGGCCTTGGTGAGTATTCTCCAATGATGATCCCATTGAAATGCGTGAAGTTACGGTTGAATATATGTCATGATTATATATAACTGTTGCACGCGAACCTAAACCTTAATGTCCTCGCGGATGTAAACCTTAACCGATCGTAGGGGAGCATAATCTTAAAGAGCTTTTAACAGTTAAATGTGTTAGTCAGTTGATGCTTATTGAAAGACCTTGAATACGTATGTAAAGTTTGTAGTTCAGTATCTGTGGGTGACACCGTTATATGGATAAATTGCACGCATACATTAACCTGAAACCGGAAAGTACAACTTAAGTCATGAGCATGGTAACTTGCATATGGATATGTACAGGTTAACCGTAACCAGAGCATAAAGCAGAGCTTTGGTTAATGGTATAGCTCGGTCAGTTCAGTGAAAAGTCGAGCTTAAAATTGCTTTTGTATATTTTGCCACCCATTGTTAAAATGTTTAAATACTTGATTACCTGTATTTGCAAGGATATTTCTAAAAACGTTAATTGATACTGTATGTATTACGGTTCTTCGTTATAATAATATAAAATTCCGTTATCAAGTGTTCATTAATTGGAGTTTGTTGATAACAAGGACGGTGTGGACAATACTAGAATCACAATCCAATTAACATACACAATTTTTGAATGACAATTGCATTAATTCACTAATAACTGTGAACACATTTTGCCGACCCAAGATTTTTATTTTCTGAGAAATACTTCCTCTCTACTATACACAATGCTTAATTGCGTGTACAAGAACGCGATTAGTGTGGAGCATCATAGAGGTGCAATTACTAGTTTATATTTTGTCAAAAGGCCTTCTGAAATAATACGTGTACCGTGTTAGCTGTTGCCTTTATAACTTTGTATTTGGTACAAAACCTTTATGACAACTTGTATTCTTCTAAATGCGCTGTCATGGACAAGACAGCACATACACGTGTACATGTTTTCATACATTATATTCTTTTATCAATGCAATGTTAGACAAAACAACACATATTATAATTTATACTGTTAAAAACATAAAGAACAATTCTACGAAATAAAATTAGCTTCTTAGTATACATGTGATGCCCTAAATCAATCCGTATAATAATTGCAGAAGATATTTGACAGTTCTTATCAATTAACACTGACAGAACATGATACAAAGATTAAAGTCCTCGAAATTTCCACAAATTGAACAACATTTCCCGGGGAGGGAAATTAACGGCATTTTGCTTTAGAAAATGAAAAGAGTCTTAACAAATAGCTTCATAGCTATCAACACTTTTTGACATATAACACGGATTCCACATTTTTTTAAAATATTGACAAACTAATAAGTTACATATTAGCAATCTCAACATTTTGACACATGACATGGAATCTGCATTAATTCGGAGGAATGAATGTCAGTATCAGCATGTTGTTCCCGATAACATCACTACGTAGGAGGTTGTACGTGTAAAAACTTAATGGAGCATCAGGATTGACAAGTGAAACAATTAGATACACAAAGCAGGTTGTCGTACTACATTGCTAGAAATGTCGCTCAACGCCATCCCTCAGAGCGTACGCGAACATATAAAACACATCTTGGCTGGTCTACACAGAAATGTTGAAATTTGATGCGCGTTCCTAAATACCTTACTATATATTTACAATATTCAATAACATACAAATAGCGCCTTTTACAAGTCTGTATTAAATATTATTTTTCTTAAATATTAGTGCACAATTCTTTATTACTTTATTAGAAACTATCACGGGGCAGAATTTAAAACGGCCCATTTTGAGATATTGTACAGGACCACCAAAATATCATTACAAAGGTAAATAACAACAATGAAACAGCAACCCTACTGTGAAAAAATATAATCTAAATGTGGCACAGGGACACACTTAAATAATACTTATTAGCTTTTACGTATAAATGATATGTTTATGTTCAAAAGAAAACATTCACTTATAATACAAACACTACAAGGGAGTCAAAAGGTCAATGTAATGTATATGAATGTACATTCAACGAAAACTTTAAACATGATTATCAACTTTGCCCGTAAATGGGCAAACAAGACAATGTAACAAAGAAGGTTATATTATGCCGAACTAAATCGACGCATTTTATTGTAGTATTGATTACTTTTCGACATTTACCAGTTTTTATTTTAATATAACAAAACGAACACTTAAATCTTAAACAATGTATATCATATCATGGATAAAGTGTCGTTATTGAAGAATGTTTCAATAAACCCTTGTAAGTTACTTACCAGCTGCAAACCAGTTGCAATTATTTTCTGAAACAAAACTGTCTAACGAAGCATAACTCACGAGCCTATTGAAAAGGTCCCTATTTAGGACAGAAACCAGATATGGTAAGGTCCGCACAACTCTCTCAAGTGAGGAGTACCACAATTAATGTGACAGAATTTGTCCGTGTGCATTGCATGTTATCTGTGAGCCATGACCACAGTCCCACTACCCTGATGTCCAAGTTGTCTATCTTTCCACATGGCTTATACATGGGCGCTGCCGTAAGAAGCGTGCACGTGAATATATTAACATGACAATAATTACAATCGCACTGTACATTTCACGATGCTCAATATTTATATACCGTGTTGATGCACGTCCACTGGCAATCATTAACATTACGCCTTTAGGGTCCACTCGCTCATAGCTACATTTACATGTGAACAGCGTTGTATATTCGTAATGTATAAGAATGTAACAATATCTACATGTTATGGGCACATGTTTTCCGCTGCTCCGTTGGTAATTTACAATTTCCTATTTAACCTTTGCATTTAACCATTATGTTTTGGCATTCACACAACATAAACATTATTTATAGGCAATGAATGAACTATCACTACTACAACTTCTACTTCTGTTAAAAATACTACTACTTCTACTTCTACTTCTACTACTTCTTCTACTACTACTACTACTACAACTACTACTACTTCTACTACTACTACTACTACTACTACTACTACTACTACTTATACTACTTCTACTGCTAGGCATAGCACCAACTTCATGATGATGTCATATTACAATCGCTTGAGAAATGTGAAAGAAGTTCGATGCACCAACTTAGAATGTGTTATGCGTATTTCATTAAAATTGCTTAGTTGAAGCGCACATAACCTATAAGTAAATGGATGACTTCGCTTAAGTAAATGTGTCATATCTTAACATCCTGGTTATACATTGTTTTATGTTTTAATTTAATTGGTGTAACCAATAGGACGAAGTTCGTTCAACAACCTCAGTCATTTGGTGAAACCAATAGGACGTAGTTCGTTCAACAAACTCAACATATATGTATGTCTTAGTCATACAATAACTGATTGCATGGGCACGTTATTCCGGACACGTTACGCCACTTAATTGTACCATTTTAAGCGGGCAGACCGACGGACAGCGTGACGCCTATGTTGCCCCATAGATAACTTCGTTGTAACTTTAATAATTAAAATGTATATAATACAATGCAGACGCATTTTACACATGTTGATTTTTAAGATGACATACCACATTCAATACACTTACAACGTGGTAAACCACTCCAATGTTGTTTCTGTGAATTTCTTAATAGTAATAATTGCTTAATAGTATTGGTCCTTCCACTGCGTCGCGGTTTAGGAGTATAAATCAGCTAGTTTGTCACGCACATGTATTAGCTCCGGGAAACTAAAACCCATTAATAAATGGCACTGCAACAGACAGAATAACATTTTCACACATCACACGATTAGAAACTGACAAGGTTGTCATATTTGATATGTGTTCTCTGAATGTCTCTCTGTTAGATTTTGCAGACGATAAAAACAATTAAAAAACTAGCTATGGATGGTGATTAATAATACAAGATTTTACAGTGAGTGTATTTAACCATTTATTGATGCCAACGATAGCGATGAGGCCACGATTTATGTCGAAGATATTCATGTTTGATTAATAGCTCTTAAGAGGCTTAAGATACAGGAAAAGAGGCTTCCGCAACGTATGATAATATAATGTGAATGTATTTAGCCATACAGAATATTGTTATCAATAACTTATAATAAACTGCATACAACTAGTTTAGTTTTTTATACTTGGGGTAACCTTTTAATGTGAAAACTGAATTTATATATGTATTTTACTAATAAGTGTATCATATAAAACATAATTGAAATACGTGTTCTCCCTAATATGCTATTGAACTAAAAGTTGAATAAGTCTTGAAAGAACATAAAGACTCACCTCAAAATTCAAAATCGCGACAATTGATAATGTGAACATCCCTTTGGTGATTTTGGTCAACTTACAAAGACGTGTAAATACCGGTTATAGAGTATGTTGGTTGCATATTGATTGTGGCTCGGTACTGACCGAGATTTTAATCTTTTTTAAAAACGTTTCAGTGCTAACAGATCTCGCAATCAGTGGTTATGCAAACACATAGGTTTAAAACATTTTTGGATTTCTTTAACACTTCATAACAGTTCTTGTATCTATGCAACCATACCTTCAAGTTTACATAAGTGATGTCCGGAAATAACATGTTCGCCATCCATCAAACACTCGAAATAAATTGAATTTTTACACACACATATGCATACGTATTAAAATGAAGAGCAGATAGTAGAACAATGTTTTCGTATTTAGTGTACCATTGTGTACTTAATCGTGCATTTACATGTATTTCTCACGCTCCGATCATCTATTATTCAAGTTTGCGGTAGTCGGCAATATCCCCTTAGAGATATTATACAAGCAAATATAATAACTTTTTACATCGCTATTACTGCGTGTGGTTCAGAATATTTACACATATTTCAATAATTGATATAAATGTATGTCCCTTGGTACTCAAAAGCAAGTTGAATATTTATACTAGTCATTTAATTGAGCATGATATTTGTATGAAATGATTCGTAAATATACAAATGGCGTCAATAGTGGTTATACAACCTATAGGCATGCCAATTTAAATATTAGTTATCCCATAACGATACTCGTTAGGCGTATGATGTATTCAATGAGTATATGTATTTATAATTATCATTATAAATTGTTTACAAATTAAGATTACAAAAACGATTTTCCAGATAAAAAGTGTATTTCTCGCATTATAAAACGGACAGACTAGAATTCGTCTAAATAAAATATCGCATGCGGCTTGATAAAGATAAGTCTAAAGCAGATCAATCGAATCTGAGGTATTGAATAACCATACTGCTACGTATTTCAGGGCCTTCGGTCCGAGATTGGTTAAATTAAAAATTAATTAAATCTCTCCAAAATCAGAATAACAAATTAAATGACCTATCAATTCTTGTCATATTTCCATTAAATGTAACGTAAACCTTTATGTGGTCGTAAAACACAAATGTAATTCGTAAAGCCAACTTGAAATCAACCAATAAATATGATACGTTATACCAACTAGAGCGAAATAAGGAGGGTCTTTTGAAATCAATGCCGATCAGTAGTGCTTTTCTAATCTTTCATGGCATCAGCATTAAGTTTACATTGTAATCGAATGCTTATGTACATATGTATCTATAGAATCGACCACCTTGCCTGTAGCATTCGTATACAGTAAACATAAATGTCCATTAGCTTCGAGAAAGGAAACAAAAGTCTTTATCAATCAATGTTATTGTAGATTCTTTGTTTATATAACAGTAATTTATCTATAAATTATTCTAACTGTATGTAATCATGCAAAATAATTCGAATTATTTTGTATTATTATTCATAAGGGTTTTTGCAACAAGTAATAGACACTACGTATTCTACTGGACTATATTGTGTCTATGTCATTGTTTTGTATTGATCTTTACCAAGCCTTTCTATAGATTAAAAAAAACATTTCAGTTTGCAAATGTATAGATGACTGACAGATTAATAATCGATAAACAAAATCGTTTCATTTTAAATGTCCAATACAAGACACAACTTTGCGGAATGAATGCTAAACAAGGAATAAAACTATTCCATTCAAAATATAATATTTTCACTTGAATTGGAACTAACACATTTAACCTTCCCGAGAACTACATCACATGATATTGAAACTAATTATTAGCAATGCCATTAAACTTAAATTGTAGTAAATGTAATACACGCTTATAAAATAATGAAAATATAACACTAATACTCTGGACACTACAAAATGCTGATGTTAAGCTTGTTGCTTTGCCAAGCATCTAGAGTGTTAGTTATTTATTTACTTTCCATTATAAATGTAACACATTACTTACAATTTAAACACTAGCCAGAGAAACAAACTGACACTCATCAATGTAAAGTACCTGCAATGCAATTATGCAATACAAGCACATACCGAGATCAATATAAAATACTGAAAATGTCCAATGATGTATATTTTAGATCTGTATACGGGTGCACTATTGTTAATTTAGTTTAGATCGTTTCCGTATTCTACACGCTTTTTGCAGAGTGTGTATCACGAATAATATCAACACTACAATGCAACAATATATTTTGAAGTTTGATTTAATCAACTTTAATAGTGTGGCTGTTAGTACCATTGTATTGTATAGTTCATGTTGAAGCTGTTGTAACGAAACTATATAATAATTATGTGTTTTATTTCCACATATTTGTTACAACAAGAAATCAATATACCGTTGGGTTTTGTCTCGTCTACATACGAAACGCATTTTGCAGTTAGTATCATCATGTTGAATGAAAATGAAACATGTCTTTAACGACTTTGGAAACGGCCAGTGATTTCGCTGCTAATATTCTCTGAAAAAGAAGCTCAATTGTCTAAATACCGTGCACACAAAAAGCTATTTGGTTGTAATGAATTTTAAACCAATGAGTATTTACATTGAAATTCAATAGAGTAAATATTATTTTCAGCTTCGCGAGACGGTTGCTTTCAAAGAACATTTTTGATCAAAGCACTGTTTTTAAGACATTCCCATAATTTGAATGAAGTATTTCACTTTCTAGTTGTTTTATTGTTTTGTTTGGTAAAGGCTTTTCGTCAGTTGCGTTAAATAAAAGACGAGTAGATGTGTTCATATGTTGAACTCCTGATTATGGTGTTATTATGTTAATTTATTTATAATTTTAATAAATGATGAAAAGCATACATCTGATTTGATACTTCATTTCGGGAATGTGGTAGCAAACCGAAATACCTACACAAATATTGTTCAACATTTTTGTTATCGATAACCACTCAAACATTTGCTCCGAATTGTACAATTGCACGTATTTTAAAATTATATCAAGTAATATTCGTTTGTTTTACAATCGGTGCCACCATCTTAAAACGTTCACGGCGAGCTAATCTTTAAATAGGGCTACAAACCAAATGGTCATTAGCGAACATTCGGTGTAACTAAACGCACTGCATAGCAGTATCTGCCATCAGTAGCAACCATTCGATCAACGTACGTGACCTTCGACGTACACATCGCAATCACCCAACTTATTTTGTATCACATACGATTAGAAACGATATTTGAAAATTGGGATAACGCCATTACCCAGCAGCAAACCACTATTGAAGTAATGCTAATTCTAGTCAAGATGATAGCATTCCTCTAGACACGATAAGCTTCGGTATAAGTAAACCTTGATCAATATACACTTAACACATTTAAACAGGCGCGGGTTATGTTTATTCTTTTTCACAGATTTTCACAGAGGTCTTTACAGAAGTAACTCGTGCACAAGTTTTCATAAGTATGTATATTTAAAATGGTAGAAAAAACATGTCATTTGATTAACTTTTCATTAAAAAGTAAGTTGTTCACACAAACACTGCTGATTTCAATGTTTTAGATACTCGTTTTAACATAAAGAAGTAAACAATATAGTTATTATATTTTGTCGGTTTTAAAACAAAATGTAAAGAGGTTTATTTATTGATATTCTAGACTTAACCATGCCTCTGAATATTAGGTAATAACAAGTTCATGTAATATTTTGCACATTGTTATAAAGTTTTATTTTTATATTGAAAGCTTGTGGAGTTTATGTTATGTACTTCAGTCATTTAGTATTTAAAGAACCTTCCATTATACATATTGCTTGGAGAAATAGTAACACATAAATACTTGTATTGTTTATATTTCCGTATGTCATTGTTATTTTTTTTATATTTGATACCAATTACTATTTGACTCGCTGTAACTGCATCCGTTATTCTATTACGATTTACTCCACTGATAACAATAAACAACATACGCTCCGGTGGTATAATGGTTAGATGGAAAATACAGAGCGTTCTCTAAGCAATATCTTTCGTAAGCCATCACATTAAATCTAAGCCAGTTTTATAATTACTTCTTGTCCATGTATTTCTGATCTAGGATTAAGGCAATAAATCTGTAAGTATATGCAAATCCAATATCTGCACTTTATTATATGAAGCGTATTAATTTAAAAACTGGAATTCAGTGGGGCGGAACAGTTAAAACAAAACCATAATTTGAAGAAAACTTATAAGCAATAAACTTATATTTTATTACTAACAGGTTTTGTATTTAATCTACATACACGCATTAGAAATTCATTTACCTGTTGTTTTAAAAAAATGCAATCGGCCATGATGAGCTCTACATGTACTTCGTATTCATTAACGGCAGATGACTTGCACCAGATATAAAATCACGTTCAATCAAGTGAGGTAAATTAAACAAAAAGCTTAGTCCTGAGCACGAAACAATCTTTCGAGCAGTCAAACTGTTTCCCTAAACGGAATTGATAGAGACACTTTGTTCTGAAATAAATAGTACACATCAGAAACTAAATGTAATAACCGATGTGCTGTCACAAGCATACACGTGTTCTCTAATGTACTTATTCAGTGTTCAGTGTACATGTGCTATAACATGTTTCATGTGCATTTATTCGTATGGCAAAATTACAACATTGCACGCAGGATACGGTATTGTTCGTGAACAAGGTTTCAAGGTAAAGCGTATGGTTCTTATTAGTTGTTCAGATAAGCAGATAAACGCAAATATACGCATACATTTCGTAACAATAAAATAAGGTTAACTAATACAAGACAACTTTCAACCTAAAACCTGCTTCTAGATTTGCATGTACGTGTGATTCTGATAAAGATGGGTGCACTTTGCTTGAAACCATCGTTATTCAAGTTAAGCATTTGAAAATTGAATATTGGTATTGTTAAATGTTTTACCCATAACATAAAGCAAGTATCTCCTTTTATAAGCGATTATTAATGTAATTAATGGTACATAAGCGATGCATTAAATAATTGAGTGTACCGAAATAGAAAGGGATGCAAATTTTGGCAAATTTTGGCAACACGTTTTGCATTTAAACAAATGGGCTTCTGTGATGCTCACATATTGCCTAAATGTTTTATTACAATCATATGTCAAGCAATAATGTGTCATTTGTTGAAATGCTAAAACCTTTCGCCTAACACGATACACATGCACCAGAATGAATGCAATTCATTTATAATGTTGATATGATTGAATTGATAGTATCGATACAAATGTTTCTTTTCTGAAAACTGTCTGAAGATTGCCCGCTGTGAAGCATCCACTTACCTTAGTATTGGTCGAAGTTCCTGACCTCAAATTATGAAAAACGATGTGTCATCAAATGAACCTTATTATGAAGAAAACATTAATCAAATCTAGTTCTAAATCCCGTTCTTAGAAGACAATATTTATGAATCTAAAATAAATCTTATACAATAAGTGCAAATTTATTTTTTGATAACTTAAACAGTTGATAAATGTGCAACAAATCTGGCAATTGGAGTAATTTTATCAATAAAGCGGACACGCACATAAATGCGGTAAAAGAAGCTGAGCAATAAGGATGACAGTCAAACAATCCCATGTAAAAGCTTTCCATTACCAATTTGTCATATTGATGACAGAACAAATTGCTAGCGCATTCAGATGAACCAATCGCGAAAATAAACATTTCGTCAGTAAAACATTCCCAAACAAAATAGCTTGATGCATACATCTTAAGGCGTATTTGATTCCGTGAAAGAAATTATTTTAACTGCAACATAACGGACAATTATTTGTATTCAATTACATGTGAAAGTACATGTAATCCATTATTTACTTTAATCAGTAAATTTCTTTATCTAAATAGCCACACAACATAAACAGTTTTGACATTACTCAAGTAATATTGTTTGTCGAAAAGGTATAAATGCAGGAAGAGGAACCGATGTCCTAATTGAATAATTGTACAATAATTTACAATAATTGTGTATTTCAAGGTTAAGGATAATTTTTTTTTTCACAAACTTGTGCGAGCAAATATGTTTATTTTCTTTCTGATTATGCGCCGACATGAACTTCTCCGGACATGTTGTACGATAATTCGTGGGTTGTAAACGCACAATGATTCAAAATGAACTAATGTTAGTTGACGTTATTGTCAATACCGTTTAGTTTTGTTATAACCATTATATACATTCAATAGAGTTCGTTGTATTATATGGTAATGTTTTTTATAACAAAACAATGTATATGTGTGTAAGTGTATTTATTGGCTGTGGTTCAGTGATAGGATTAGATAGTTATGGCAAGCGGTTCGACGCATAATCCCAAGTAACTAGAATTTTCATGAGAACCTAGGTTCTCATTCTGAGAACCTAGGTTCTCGCTTGAAGATTGCACATGGCTCTAAGAACACAAGTTTTTATTTAATATCCTAGGTTTTCACCAGAACCAAAGTTATCATAAAATGTGCATCAAACGGCGATAGCTTAGGTTCTCATTTGAAAACCAAGGTTCTGGGAAGAACCTAGGTTCTCAGAATGAAAACCTAGGTTCTCATGAGAAACTAGATTTTTCATGAGAACCTTGGTTCTCAGAATGAAAACATAGGTTCTCATGAGAAACTAGATTTTTCATGAGAACCTAGGTTCTCATTTGAAAACCTTAGTTTACGCTCGAGAACCCATGTTCTCGGCGAGACGACGCACATAGACATATAGAACTTAGGTTCTCATGAGAACCTAAGTTATCATTTCAGAACCCCGGTTTTCAGCGCTGTTCGACGCATAATCCCAAGAAACTAGGTTTTTCATGCGAACCTAGGTCCTCATTCTGAGAACCAAAGTTCTCGTTTGATATCCAAGGTTTTCACAAGAACCTAGATTATCGACAGCTTTTCGCGTCGTTCTCTCGGATATCCTACGTGTTCATGAGAACACAAGATTTCATTTGGGATCATAAGTTCTGGTAAGAACCTAGGTTCTCAGAATGAAACCCTAGGTTCTCATGAAAAACCTAGTTTCTTGGGATTATGCGTCCAACCGCTTTCCATAGATAGTATCTTAAAAAACGCGAATATTGTTTAACAAATGCCAGTTTTACTTAGACTGTTCAAATATTTAGAGAAATGTATATAATTATAAAACATTCTCAAAATATCTAATTGTATAACCAGATTTCTTTGTGTATCGCAGTAACGTTAAAACAAATAACGTCCAGACATTATAAGTTCATATTTTTATTTTAAAAAATAAGAAAAATGGAACTCCAGAAACTGAAAGGTTAAAGGACGAATAATAAACATTCTTTGACCATTATAGTCCACAAAAAAACGAAACAATCTGAAAGTAGCAATGAATTTAATTTTAAATTAAAATTTAGTTGAGTCAATGTTCGAGAACTATGGTATTCAGCTCATAATAACGTTTGTGGTTTAATCATTAAAGTTTTAGGCAAAAGATTTTGTAAACCTGCAAAGACGAAAGCCTTGATACGTCATTATTGTGTTTTAATATACACCATAAACATACATTTTCGAAAGATTAATTTGCATTCAAAGCAAATATTATCGCACGTGTAAATGCAATAAAATAGTTAATGCCAACATTCTAATCTAATATAATTCATTTCGATTCCATCGCAATTTCGCGATTTAATATTAAATTTGAGTGGAATAAATGTTTTAATTTAAAAACGTATTATATGATAATATAATTTCAAGAATCAAAAACAAATAGTTTATTTCGTAGACATTGAACTCACCGCAATCAATATATGTTATTCATGGAAACTAAACTCGCAGAATGAAGTAAACACGTATGATTTTAATTGTTCATGTGCCGTTTGGTAATTTTAAAAATAAATATCTACATTCATGATTATATATAAACGGATGCAAGACAAACACAGATCGTGTTGCTTTCTTACACTATAGAAGTTTAAAGGTTATCACAAGGGAAGATGTATATTATACGTGTTAGTACTTATGTTCATACTATTCTAAATGCTACAAAACAACAACCAATCTATATTAGATAAGAAAAAGATATATTTACTTTTAAGGACGTATGTTCATACTTTTCTAAATGCTACAAAACAACAACCAATCTATATTAGATAAGAAAAAGAAGGATATAGTCGGCATCAAATTCAATAACAAATACCATAATAATATTAACAAATATTATCCAAGGACGTAATTACGCAGTTCATGTCACGTTTTATTATAGACAAAGGTAAACACACTGTATAACTTCAACACATTACAATCAACTAATCTTAATTAAAGTAGACCATTCATAATGTTTTAATATTCAAAATGTGTTAAAACAATTTGGTATGTTGACATTTTATAACATCGAGTATATGTTCAGCGAATGAAAATGAGGAAACACCCGCGTCGGAAATTATTTAATCTACTATATTTGCTAATAATGCACTTTGCTTTCTGTTTTTTCTCTTGTGAAATACCATTGAACTATATTTGGACTCATAATTAAGCGTTGATGGGTCGGAGAAAACTATGGTATGCCGTTTAATCCAGGCGTAAAGCTGACATTTAACAAAAACCTGATGGTTAATTCCTGACGTTTAGAGCTTAAATGATTTGAACAAGAAAAAAAATCTGGTTGTAGCCATCTTGCATTGTAGAACTTTCTTTCCTTCCCGTGTAAACTAAAGTATTTGGGTCAATTGCACTAGAAAAACATGTCTCACGCTATTTTATTATTTAATATTTATTATACTTGTCACGCGTATGAACAATTTGAACCAGAGACTAGGAGCTGTTTTCTTGAACATTTTTTAAAATCCATTCCACTTAACCGTTGATGATAAAGAGGATTTAAATGTAGTATGTAACATCATCAACACCTACCATGGTTTATAAACGTTATAAATAAAGACGGATACAGACAAATAAATGAATTAACGTCAGATCACTTTACGCACGAGGTTCTTACAACGCTACCGAGACATCTGATAACGAAATGTTTGCACTGAAGTGCTCTGAAATGCGGATATGAGACATTTAACACGGCATTGCATCTTCAAAACAAACAAAAATGTTCCTTAAACAATGTTTTATTGGCAATACCCGACAAACAACGATTAACTTCAAAGAGTATCAAGTGATGTCACATTTTCCATTTGATAGATTATTTGAAGAACAAAATCGAATAAGTGTGTATTAAATTATTCATTTAAATTAATTAACCATTGAATTACTTTAAAGTAAGAAGCAAACCAGAATCGCACACTTTTGACCTGTTTGAGACATGATGAAACTGAAACAATTACAAGCCAATAACAATATATATACAACTCACGCTTCTGCTGGTTTAAACGCAGGTTTGACAGTGTTTATTTGATGATCTATCACAATAGGTTTAACATGAAACATTTTATTTGCTCGAACACTGGACCCGGGATGTTCGATTTTTTTATATAGAATCGTAATCCTTTATAAAAGGTGGAGCAAAAGGGTTAATGTGTCCTCTATTATTCATCGGAGCACAGTTTTCAAATTTGTCTTTGTGAATTACAAAGACAAATTTGAAAACTGTGCTCCGATGAATAATGGGGTACACAGTTTTTCGCGGTATATGTGACTGTAACATCTGCTATTGAGCATGTTGAATCTTTTGAGGATGGCATCAGTAGTAAAGCAATATCTCGTTTCGATGCAGTTGAACATACATTCCGAATCTAAGATGTCAAAATCAATGTGTACTAAAAAGCTCTTATGAAAAAAGATATTATTCAAATTATGTAAAATCAAAAGGGGTGGAAATTGTAATTAACTGGCATCCAAAACATATGTCGTATGGTTAGATGGAGTATGGTTCTCAATGAATCTCAAATGTGCTTTTATACAAAACTCATTGACGGTTGTGGAAGCTAGTACTAATACGTCAAACAGATATCAATAAAGACGCCCAGTAATTATATTAAAATAGACAACGTTATAATACATGTATTTGTATTTGTGTTTAAATATAGCAGAACTAAGCTGCTATTTTACACTGGTTAATCATGCAATAACTTGTTTACCGCGCTTCAATAACATGGTGCATTTTGAGAGTTAAAGTAATGTATTGGTCATGGTTAAAGTTAAGTTAGGTAATAACTATGTTGTGTCTAATGAAAGATCATGAGTCTTAACTCTGAATGAATCGAAGCTACATTGCTGTAGTACCAAGCAAAATGATAACATAAGGGAACCAAGCGTGCTTTAAATCCCGGACGGACAGTTGAAAGCATCCAGGCATGGACCAAAAAGAAATCGCATAAATCATTTATATAATGACAATAATAGGTAAGTGTTGAATACAAGTAGGTGGATATTAAGCGAGGCTTACAAAACCTAGAACACGAGCAATTGTTAGTGGTTCAGGTTTACGTGCCAAGAAATTTATTTTATCTGTAATTTACAGGTATTCGAATTTTCCATCAGCTCACTATTCCCCATAAAAAATACAAACAAGATAATGAACGAAAACAACACGTCAAACGGCGTCATTGAAATAAACAAAATGCCACACAATACTGCGCCGGTCTGTTGTATTACATTATGTATGATCAATAAAGTTATCTCCGCAAACAGCTGCCGGGGCGAACAAGTAATAAGCGTGTGTGTGTTCAAATATGTGACGTCTTTTCAAAGGTTTTGTAACTCATCGTGAGTCCATGAATATGGCTTCAAAATGTTGATTGGTATTAAATAGATGTTTTATAACCTTTAAGACAAACTTGATTGTCTTTCCACCGTCCATATTATAGTCAAGTGACGTTTCTTCGTTCGCGCGTTTACAAAAAAATCGGATCAGTTTATACTCGGCCCTCTACAAAACATTGTTAAACATGTTAAATGCATTAAATACATATTTTTTCGAAAACATTAAAAGCATCAAAACATGTTAATTGATTAATGAAATAATGATTCCTTAGGCATACCCGAGATAAATCAAGTAAATTATTGTATAATATACCTAGGATAAAGTGCGATAAAATGACGGCGGAGTACTTTTTTGTATCATACCTTAACGTGTGTATTTATACCGACCAGTATAATAATGTTATAACATAAATAATTGTCGTAAACTTGAAATAAACAGTTTGTTTCCTATACGATTTCGGAACTAATCCAATCAATAAAACACGCTATTATAAATAGCTAATTTCTTTTTATCATTTAAATATGTTGAAATTATTATTTTTAATCAGGTTTTAAGATTTTTGCAAATATGCATAATCTGTCTTGACAAGGTCTTAATTAAGATCGTTTTTACATCGTTTGTATTCGTTAGCATTTTTACTTCATATATGTTTATTATTCAATTATCTGTACGATACATATTGATATATTGTATAGTCCGCGATATATCAGCAGTATACATCTACAACTGTAACGAACAATTAAGGGGTGAAACGGTCTATGTAGTTTTTTCAAGTTGCTTTCATAAGAGAATATAAGTATTTTTCTAGCATTTTAATATATAAAATGGGTACATAAAAACCAGGAAAATTATTGTTGGAATACTGTCGTATCAACTTCGTACGAATGAAAAAGCATTTTCTCTGTGGTAAAGAATACTTCACAGTTAAACGTTAGCTGCAAAGTTCAAAGTCTCTGGTCTTAGAGTGGTTTTAATGGTGTCAAATGTAATTTGTATTCATTTAATCTAGACGACACATGCCAACATAGCTAATCAATAAAACACAAATAAGCTGCTTCCGTTATTTTTACGTTTTTTATATGTCAACTTTCGATTCTCCTGACAGGACAATCTAAAACAACCATTAAATAAAGAATAGCAGATTAAAAAACAAACAATATTGTCCAGAAAATACTAGTATAATTATTGATAGGTTAATCAGATTAAAACACATGGGGAAACAATGAGGACAGCATATAAGATACCGTTTTCATCATTGATGACAAACTGTTCTTGTTAGAAGAATCTTTCAGGAGCATTTTCTTTTCGTGTGTGGGTTTATATTTAAGGAATACAAACTTAATGGATGTTGTTTTAAAGGATTCAAAGTACTACTGTATATTTTTTGAGACAGTATATAAAGGTGGTTGTTTTTTTTGTTGTGCCTCTTCCCTTTTTTGATATTACGATTGCATGATATTTTGTGAAAAAATACAGTGTTATACATGTAAGGGCACTGACCGATAACGCAAACTAACTCCGCCCTCTTTCTGTATATCAGGTCACTGTCCAATTACACAAGTTCAGCCCCCATATTTTGGATTAACCTGCTTCTCTGCAATGTTTACTAATTTTTAAGCCACGCCCACTTGCAACTATTGTCGGTTAGTACGATTGTCGTAAAAACTTAAAACTCGATCTGGGTGAGAGCTTTATACATTTGAAGAATAAGAGGCGTCATGATTTCAACACAATATTATTGGAAGCAGATATACACATAGTCCATTTGCTGTCGTAATTAAAACACAACAGACCAAGTCTTCATGCATTAACTGTTGTATAAGTTTTTTTCTGGAAACGCATAATAATTGGCAATGGAATATTGAAGTTTAATGTGGTTGATCGGATTGGTAAGTACTATAAATGGTCGTTTTAATAAAAAGTGTCAAATGTATAGCCTATAACATGTTCTTCGGCAGCGTTGTGGTTGTTGTCCGCTTAACTGTTATGTGTATACCTCGTCTTGACTGATAACGTATTATAATTTTCGTTAATGAGGTAAAATTATTCACTTATACACTTTTATTTTACTGTGCTTTTTACCTTAATTCAACCAGTGGATGTAGATAATGTTTTATCTTTTCGTAAGGTCAGATTATTAAATAGTGTGATAGAAGAAATGTATTGGTGTGCAAATCAAATAATGAGATAATTAAATATAACAGATACAAACAAATTACCTCAGGGTTCAACATGAACCGTTATTTAAAACTCACTTTTGCTTTTGCAGATGGTAACCCACCGAATTTTTGTCTAAATTCTTTATTTGTTTATAATACGTGTCCGTAATTTGATAACAACTTCATATAGAGAGTACAAATGTTTTGACTGTCGATAACGCATTCTGATGTAAATGGAGATTTGCATTATTCATTGTATTGCTGTCAAGAGTGATCTTGGTTTATAAAGTGAAAGATAACTGTAACAAGCGCATTTGTTTTGATTTCCATTCACATTTGTAACTATATCATATACATGTACGTACACATTTGTTATGAGATTGTATATTTATTTTAAATAATGTGCTTTAAAAGCAGAATTTACCTCATCAAAGTCGGAAATGGAAACCATGAGCTTCAAAAAAACGTGTAATCAGATAAATTTAACTGGAATCTATTGACGAGCATCTAAGAGTTTATTCAAATTGTATTAAGTCACGAAGAAAAAACATAGAGATCTCTGTAAATTAATTTTCAAACCAAATAGTACTTCCAAGAATTCAAGTACAGTTTGTTATAACTTACAACAGGCTAATAAAGTCGGGTTACAACTATTTTGTGCTTATTCTCACGTCTAAAGATATTGAGGTACTTATTGAAACGTGCTTCAACGATAACACGATTTGGATTTGTACGTTTGCAAACATAACTATTGTTTATTTTCAGGATTGTTTTATATTTTATACATATATTTAAAATTTGCAAAACAAACTGTATAAAATTAAAATGTTGACAAATGACCTTAATATAATTATCTACGTATCAATGTCAAATGAACTTAAGTCAGATAAATTGAATAATCTACCTAACATAGTCAAATGATATACACAGCTTGGGGCTTTGAATCGTTTCATGCAAAAGTATTAAATTTAGCTTAAAACATAACATGGGACACTTGTGCACATTACTATGTTAGTAGCAAAATTTAGAGAAAATCAAATGCATTATTTACACATGTGTACATTGGACAAAACGTGTTATTTCGTTGTTTTTGTTCTCATAGGTTAGTTATTAAGTTCGGTACTACGCATTATAGCAATAATAATTATATGACTCGTTTAAAAGTATTGACTTCTAATAGTACATTTTTACATCAAAATATTCATGTTCATTATATGACTAACGTTCAAATAAAACAGAACAAAAGGTTAATGATACACATACCAGACACGAGCATTAAAAGTGAAAAAATGCACACGTGAATTTATGTGAACGCACCTCGCAAGTTTTGTTCAACATTGCAAGAGGACAACAAGAGGACGGATAACATAAATTGCGATTGATATTGGTTTGGAATGCCAATTAGACAAGAAACCATGGCAATATGGAAGCAATGATAGATGGGATATGTTCCCAAATAAAGCAAATGATAGATGGAAAATGTTCCCAAATGAATCAACGCACCAGAGGAGAGTTTAATAAAATGTCTACCATAGACAGTATTATTTATACGGTGCACTGTTAAAACTTGTCAAACGTTGATCTATATGGAATTACACAGATTTGCATTAACGTTTACAAAAAAAGTGTGATATTAAAACCTGCAATGGATTATGTGTACGTACATCCGCAATGAGATGAGCACAAATTGGAGCTGCACAAAAGCAAGTTTTTTTTTAAATTTCATTATAATGCTCTGCTTGTGATTCGAAGCTACTGAGGTTCTTTAGTGCCTAAGGGGAGTGTGTATTAGCACTTCTACGTTATAACCATACAAGGGTACAAGGTTTTGAATCGTAACTGCATTGTTTTAGTTCGTTTCTTCACATCTATGGGAAAACAATAATATCTGTTATGATTGTATTAATGCATTATAATACAATCACTAGGTGTTTGATATAATTGATCTACATTTACTTTTTGTAAGATGTACAATGAACAAGTCTGTATTTATGTTTGCGTATTATTATATTATGTTACCACTGCTAAGGGCTGTAGAATTGGCACTGCCTATTATTGGCTGACACATATACTGGTTTGCGTTCTAAATGTTATTATTGATGACATACGTTATTTATTTATATACAACACTCGTGTATGTCCATACGCTGCTTCAGAAAACTTACTTATTTAAAATAAATGTCCATCAATTAATGCTATAGAAATAACGCATGTTTTCGCTAGTGTTAACGTTTAATACCTGGTTTATCCGTCTGGAACATAGCATATGTTGAAATTGTTCAATTATAAACACTAAACATAAATAAATACAATCCGTATAAAGTATTATTATTGTATGCAACCCAAAGTGTAATTCTGAATAATGCGCTTTCATAATATCCGTGGTATTTCATTTACAAGATATTCCGCGAAACATGTGTTATACTTCTTATAGAAAGATTTAAGGTTAAATAACAAGACACTGTAATGGACAGTTTGGAATATAGTCTTCTTATTGAAATGTAATCGACTCTATGCAAAAAGCTAGGTTATATTATATCTACGACCGCCAATTGTTAACGAAATAATAACATGGGTAATTTCTTTCATGGATTAAACCATCCTTCTTTGAAATATTTCTAAAAGTAATTAAGTCTCACGGCTATGATAGTCCTTGTCTAGTTCTTATAAATATTGTTTTCATTCGATAAAGAACTGTCAAATCCAGCATTAAGTGTGAACTTATTCAAAGCGACATCATGATAATTCGCACGAAATGAAAGCATTGAAAATAAAATGCTTGTCGAAAATTTAACAATTGTTGTTTGCGTAGAAAACAATATTCTATTACAGCAACTATTTATGACAATTCCTAAACGTTTCCAAACACGAAGGCAATGTTGATTAAGTGTACATATCGCTTCCTGATGAAATGTTATTTATACTTCTGCAACACATCTTGAATTTCTTTTTTCATACATGCGTTATTAGTTTGACCATAGTTGTATTAAGGTTGGCAGCAAACACCACAAATGATTTTCCTATTACCAGTATTAGACATGTCCTTTTTAACATAAGGACAACGGGATATTGAACATAGAGAACAACAACTACATCTTATTTGCTTAAACCAATGCATATATTCAATTATTTTCAAATTCTTAAAGAAGGTTGGTTATTTTCTGAACATTTCATTCATGTAAAACAATGTACATAAAAAAACACTCATATATTTTAGTATATTTTATTATTGCATATTATAAGACATATATACATACAAATCAATTCAAGAGCACGTCATAGTGTATTGTATTGAAACGATTAAACGAAATGATGTAATGGCACTAGAAACAAGTTTCTTAACATTAATTTAATGTAAAAGTCAATGTTTATCCTCAGTGCAGAACATATATGGCAGCACAAATCAATTATCAACCAAATAACAAGATAAGCATATCAAAGGTCTCAGAAGTGTGACCTCTGTTATCGGCTTTCTTTTGGCATTACAAATACCGATCATCAAACGTATCGATACACTAATATACTTTGCAAACTATGCATTTGATATATGCAGGCTGTGTCCTCATCACTACGTAGGAGGTTTAAAAGAATGAAAAAAAGATCAGAATTGAAATATGCAGAGCAACATAATAAGCCGAAGTCGGGATTTTCAACGAAGAATAGGTACACTTATCAGTAGACTCTTTTTTTTTTGCAATGACGAATGAATACAAATATATGTAGAACAACTTGAGAAACATTAACATGGGTGAATTGTATGTTGTGTTGTACGACACAGAACAAACAACTTATCATATAATGGAGCCCTGCTAATTAAACATGAAATGCAAATTAACATTTATAACATTGCCATTAAAACTTTGGTAGAAAAGTAGTGTTTAAAGAGTGTACTTTAAATTAAAAACTTTCTAAAATAGCCAAATAAAATATACCATCCGAATCGCCACATAGTTGCCATGCAACACAACTATAACAATCAAATTTTGGTTTAACATTACAGTTGGACGAATATGTGCAAGTGTAACTATAAACTTTGTTGTCACCGTACTGTCGATGCAAAACATAACAATGTCTTCTACAATTCGGAATATAAAACACAAGAATCGTACTAAAACAAATAAGGGATAACATATCCCTAAAACAGCGAAGCGAAACTGACAATAATATGTGTCAACGAATGCATTGAACTTTTTTAACGCTTTGTTGTCGTGCGTCCACAATCCAAGAATCAATAATGTTTTGTGTTTTTTTTATTCCAGTATTTTTTTTTAGTAAGGAGTTATGAGACATAGCGCAAGTAACTTATTTCCGCATGAATGCATTGCTTTCAAATGTCTTGACGTTCCTCACATATCCTGAAAGAATACAATATCAATAAACTAGCAAATGTTGAAGGACAAATAAGCACGAACGTTATGAACTATATCGATGTTCAAAAGAGATTTTTTTTTTTCTTAAATACTGCCATTATTCATGCCTGCAAAAAGAGCCTTTCAAACAAAAGTGTTTGAATCATGTAAATGTACAACTACAAATGTGGTACATATCATATGTACGTTATTTGAATACATGTGAGAATACATATGAGAATCCGTAAACAGGCACATAAGGCATTCCACTCACACGCCTCTGAGACATTCGCAATAAATTGACATACATTTTCTCTAGAAAAATTGCGTAAACTGAGCGATTTAGTTTTCAGAATCAAATTGTATAAATTGTTAAAGTGTTATATTTAGTGAAATGAGTTTCCTGTCTGAAGGCAAGGCAAATTGTTCAAAGAATCCGAAGTAACTAAGCGTTTTGTCATCAATACCTATCCTTAAGATTGCACAAATAAAAAAACTAAAACACTTATTGTTAAAAAAACATTAAGTGATTCAGGTTCTTTACGACAATTCTGAAACTATTATAACTGGGATTGAATCTACGGCCGAACGCGGGTAAATTCTAACCTCAATTAATTCCTTAACAAACATTGTTTAAACCTAACTAAAACAATACAAGAGCATCGTTTATTTGGACATGCACATAACAATAACGTGTTGTATGGAGTTACTTAGATGGGCCAGATTGTGTAAAACATTACCATTATGAAGGCACAAACAAAGCTGACACATGTAAAATCCTTTCAAAATAACAAACTTTGTCCATGGTTATTATTTGAACGAAGCTTAATCTTTGGTTAATACAATGAATAAGTGTTGTTTCTATATACATATTATATTGCTTGTGTCGAGTTTTTGAGATCCGAATACCACCTGTTCTGTCCAGTGTAGCACAGTCAACCGACACTTATTCAAATCATTTATCATCGACGGGTACAAGAGACGCCTCCGGTCTTCGTCAAGTAAAGTTTAAACTCCTTCCCACTGTTTAAAGATTAAGTTTTATCAATCCTAAATCACAAACAACACCATATGCTCGTTTCGTAATAGCATAAATCACACGTGCGATTTCGTTTTTAATATTTGAACCGCAAAATCACGTGTAGGATAATTTTATATGATTGACAGTTCATGAGAACTTTATCATACTATCTCTTACTTTGTTAAAATTGTTGATAAAACCTTTAAGTTTTTTTTAAATATGTCAGAATCATATCCACATAACAGTTTTAACATTCAATCAATTAATAAATAAACACTGACATTTTCAAATTTCAGACTATTAATCAATTTCTATACGATTAATAGTTTTCTTCCTCCTCTATCAAATACTAAATACAATCATCTGAACCAGAAGTATATTTGTATTCACTATTGTAAGCTAGAAGCTTTTTTGTAAGCTTTATTGCTGAAATAAATGTTGTTGTTGTTGTTGATTGACAGTTGTGGAAATAAACGCAAGGTGTTGTTAAGCTGACATATATCAATGAGTTGAGTAATGCGCATGCTTTTCAGATTTGGGGTACCGATAAACTCACGCGCATAGGAATTATCTTTAGGCTTTAAAATTTGAGACATTTAGGAAATAAAGTTCATTTTCTGTGATTGATGCTGTGGTTCTGTGTATAGAATATCGTATGACATTTAAGCGAAGAGCATTATGAATTATTAATCATAAATTTGATTCTAATAATATGGCTTTAAATATGTTTAATGCACGTTATCATAAATTATAACATGTTTAAATAAGGTTTATATTCTCTTTGTGTTTTGATATGTGCATTTGGAACGGCAAAATAAGATATCTTAACTAATATTTAAAATAGAAGGGCATGTTTGTATATGTTGTTATATATAAAATGGTCATATGTTTAAAATGTTTAATAAATCAAATGAATGGAAAAAAAAACATATGCAAAGGTTTCACAAGTGCTTTCTATGTATACTAGATTTCCAACTATAGAACATCAAATATCTCTGTGTTATTGCTTGTTTGAGGATTGTGGTATGTCAAATAGAAAAGAGTGTTTCCTATCGACCTAAAAACAAACATTTAGTTTTTTAGCTCTGCAATGTTGGCTTACGTAAATCGTCCACTTATCGGAAATGGCAATGACAACCCATCACGAATGCATTAGCCAAATACGACAACTATTATATGATATTATGTCAGGGAAAATAAATGTCATTAACAAAACAAAAAAACGGTCACATACATGTGCAACGTCAGAATATGTCAGAATGTTAGCGGATAATTACATGAGTTTCTGATCTGCAACATTATATGGAGTTTCATTATGTTCTGGTTTAACGATCGCGTGAGTTTGTCAGGGACAAAATATTACACATGGTTTCAAATCAAGCCAAACTGAAATAAAGCATTGTCTCATATCCAAGTTAATTCGTGTCCCCGAATTAAAAACATTATTTGATGCTTGAATTTTAAACAAGCTATAGAATGGCTTAATCCGTGAATCTAAATGATGCAAGTGTCACTTGTTACGTTTGTAAATGAAAGAATACCACATCAGATGATGGCAGTCTTTTTATCACAATGTCGTAGTACTAGTGAACCTTTTGAACGCCAAAACGTACCAATGTAAGATAAAAGTGTACGCATTGATTTGACAAATAAATACCAACACAAAACCAAATAGCACATAATAATTTGCAGCATTATCATAAGTAACTGCTCCAAAACAGCAACGATAAAATTTGTACACTGTAATATAAACAACAATTCTAGAGTATATTATTATTTCATAAATAATGAATACATATAACTAAGTCATTGAAACTGAAAATCCTGTTTTAGTACCTAGTCCTTGATAATTAACCTTCCCATGATTTTGCACTGCATTCTTACAAGTAGTACGTAAACAACAACAAGGACACTTATTAAGTATTTAACCTAGGTACAATAATTATGAAACATTATGGTTGTTCAGAGCTATTCCTCGGTTCGTTATAAAGTTATCATTCATTATACGCAGACAATGAGAAGACAGGAACCGCAATAAAGGTATCATGCATTATACGTAGACAAGGAGAAGACAGGAACCGCAATGAAGGTATCATGCATTATACGTAGACAGGGAAAAGACAAGAACCGCAATGAAGGTATCATGCATTATACGTAGACAAGGAGAAGACAGGAACCGTAATAAAGCTTTTTATAAAGAGGCATTGAAATCCTGCTAGAAGATGCTGCCAAAATCTCTGAACAAGTACATTGAATGGACGAATGTATATACAGACAATGTTTTACACGACTTACACCATGTGTCGAAAATTTCTCATTTCAAAAAGCATCTTGTTAAATTTGTCGTTTGTAGAATTTCTATAAAAACACTATCGTTGCACTACTTCCAAACATGAAAATATGGTATTAATATGTTGCCTCTGTTTTTCATATATTACTTCCGACAATGGATACATACGATGTGGAACGAGTTGTCAGTTTATACCATGCTTATTTTTACGATTCATGAAATGGTGTAAGCGTGCTCCTGTATTTCTGGATGAGTTTTCGAAAACAGTGCTTTAAAAGATGATACATACAAGTGAATTAAGACATATACTCGCCCTGAGCATGTAGTGCTCAGGTAAACCCAAAAAACAAACCCATACTATTATTATTCTTTAAAAGTGAAAATCGCATGCAAAAGGCATTAGATGTGCACAAAAGCTTTTATATGTAATGTTCAACAAAGGGAAATAACTCCTTCGTAGATAATCAAATCGTAGAATCTTAAACACATTAACATTAATACAGTGTATAAATGTCATTTGTAATCATTTATTATTAAAACATTTGTTTAAAGCTACTTAAATATTATGATAATTATGACTTTTATGTAACTCAACAAAATTGCTATTAAAATGTCAATGTATATGTCAATACTGAACTGTATAATTAATAATTGTTCCGTATTATATAATGTAACATGATCAAATTAGTATAAACAATGTATACTGCTATTATTGTAAGATTGCTTTTGATATTATTTATAATAAGACAATCGCTGTCATGAATGAAGTAAACCAAAACACGTGAACTAGCATTCGTGCTTTATATTTCCAAGACCTCTCAACATACAAGACACGATTATTTACCAATTAGAAAAAAACGCACAGTAACGGTATGTGCATTCACATAAAATTGTATTTAAATATTTGCTGAGGACGTAAGGCAGATGTTGCGATTGATCCTAGTTTGGAAATACCAATAAAATAGACAAGAAATAAGCATTGATAGATGGGATATGCTCCCAAATGAATTAATTCATCGGTAGTGTTCTTAATTAAACGCCTATCATATGTGTTTATATAATCCACTGACAAAAACAGAGAAATTAAACTGTCTTAGGTAGGTTTGTTTACAATTTCGCATGTGCTGTCGATAAATATATTGTGAAATTAAAACGTCTGATTTACCTAAAAGAGGATTTATACATCAACAATGAAATACGTATTCCAGATTGATGCCGAGAATAGATAGTGCAATGGTATATTTTAGATCTCACGAGAAGTTATATTTATTTTTACTGAAATATAAAAAGGTCAAGCATAATTTTAATCTCATAAGGTTTTACAATTCAACTCCGCGGGGGGGAAATCATCCCATAAATTGAGTTTTTTTCTGACATCTAATGCTTCAATTTTAGCAAAGTGATAATCCGTCTGGTGGCTTTGGGATACATAAAACGTTTAAAGTTTCAAACGATTGACCATGATTGACGGTGTGTGAAAGTGTCGGGCAAAAAGGTCAGACAATATGAAATTAGCTTTTCTTTACCTACGAACGAAGAGACAGAGTGGTACATTCGAGGCTTGTACCCAAGCGACCAAGCGACATTTGGTTTTAGTCTCAAATGAATCTATGACAGGAAATGAATAATGTCTACGTTACATAACGTTCCCCAGACGCAAATTATTATTACGATTAATGTACTTGATGTAAAATGAGGTTCAGTGAATCGGGTCAAACTAAATCTGTCAGCGTGTGTTGCCGACTATTTTGTAAATGGTTAAGTACTAGTCATTCAGAATGACTGTAAATTGTTAAGAACTTGAATTATACTACATTTGTGTATTTAAAGTGCGTACTTGTCATCAGTTTATACACATAACGTTTATTTCTTCTCTGTAAAGAGGCTGAATAAAATAATTCGTATACAAATTCAGATACATAATTTACAAAAAAAACTCCGAAAAAAGAACAATTCAAATGACTTTAATGTGAATTGTTTTTCCAACTCTTTGCAGTATTTTAAATGGAAGTAGGAGAGAAAGTCCAATTGATATTGGTATGGAAATTTTTAGTATAAAACAAGGAAAACTGGGCATGAACGTACAGTACAGGCCGCTCAGGCTTATTTGGGGCGACACTTTCTACCCAGGCTTGATTTTCATGTAGAAAATACTTCCGTAAAAACGAACAATTGCATAAAAGCGGACAGTGTCGTCCCTGATTTTCCTGTGCGGACTGCAAAGGCTAATTTCGAAGACACGTTGATTAAACCCTGTTTTGCCAGAACGAGGCTCTATTTATTAAACTTGAATCCAAGACCAGATGGAGAGATTTATAGATGGGCTATGCTCCCCAAAAGGAATAAATGTATCATTTATACTAAAACGCATATTAATTAAAGGAACTATGTTTGAAGTAAACTGATTTTAATAGAGTAATTTTATTTCTACTGTATAAATTGAATTCAAAATGCTTCACGATTCAAATGACAGATGTTAAAAAGTAAGTAATAACAATTACAAAAACATGTCAAAAAGAAGCCACTAAAGCAAGTAACCCAACGGTATAAATTCGAAGACTCAAACGTGTGCAAACATGTTTTGGTAAACGTGGGGAATTGCATGTATTTTATTAAAATGAACAACAAATAAACGCAATTCAAAACGTCTTTTAAAGAGTTATTTACAAGCGCCAAATGTCGTCGAAGCAAACTAAATTTCCCGTCCGGAATTAAGAGTATAGCGAAATTTCAAAATGCAATTAAGTGCGACACCATAAAAGTGTAAATTACGTCATCAGATTTATAAGCCTATCATGTGCATCACATTTCACAACAAGCGTCCGTCACCTGGGGTTAGTCTGCATTAGAAATGTATTCATTATATGGATTTTTACGGAATTAATCCTGAACATGGACAGATATGCAAGTTAGAAGAATCCATTTAAGAGCCATGTCTAAGAATGTTTTGCAGAATAAGGATAGAAACTTCTTAGCACTGTATTAATTAAAACATCTGAAAAGCAAACCGATATTCAACTGAACTTGTATCAACAATACTGGAACTCATATGATTATTTGTACAGCACTATATTACAGTATGTTACATTGTTTTTAATCAAAAGTTAAGAAAAGTATGTAGACTTTTAAGTCGAACAAATAGGTCAGACAGTAGTCTTATCCCTGTATAGCCTTAAAGCTTCACTCCTGGTGCTTGTCTGACAAACAACAGATGTTACACTTGTTTAAATATGAAAAATGAATAAAAGTTAATAATATCCAGAACAAGAAGTTGTCATTTATACCATCCAATTGGTTAGTCTGAATAATGCGCTTTGGGAAAACTGTGTCAATTCTTCTCTTAGATATTTACACTGAGCATAGATATGGTACTTAGCGACCTCATCACTATTTTAATAGAAAGCAGGATGCGGTTTAAAATATGTGAGTTGCAAAGTGCGAGCAATTGTTAACATACATTCATAAGAAGTATTGCTTATAATAGATATCTTATTAAGTATTGTTAGTGTAAATTATTCGGGTCATTGACAAATGTACGTCTGGATGAACATATTTCAACAGCTAGTGCAAGACAGATTGCTCGAATATTCCATTTCTCTCATAGCGTAGCGTTATTGTCTAATAATCAACTAATATCATGATTGTGGAGACAGATTTGATGCTGACTATTTGTATATAAGTTTCTTAGATATATGCATAATAAACATGAACATTTGGAGTTCTACAAGAAAAGAAGTCATGAAAGATAAGTGTATTTTCATCGTTTTAGCAATTGATTAATTTCAATTAAGATACCTACAAAAACCAAAGGTAGGAATATAACTTACCCACACACATTTTTTGACGCAAAATTGCAATCGAAACATTTTCATTGAGGATCGCAAACTGTTGTCAGTTTAAAGTAACAGTGGCATTTGTCTTAAACTTACTGGCCCAAAATACAATAATATAGTTAGACATGCATTTATGCTAGCTTTACATCACATTTCCACACAATACCCCACATCAAAGTTTAAAGGAGGATTTTGGTAACAGTTACCTGGACCTGAAATGCCTCAAATGCAAACTCCTGCTAGATCTGTGCGTAAGCTAAATTCATATACATTAACAGACCAATATCTCCATCCAAACTAAAGCAAAATCAAAACAAACGTTAATGAAAATAATTAGGTTTTCTTTTTCAAATTACAGTGACCTTGACCCGATTAGAATGCAATCCCTACGCTTGATGAGCATGCCAGATACATACACACACAGTTTTCTCAAAAACATCTCCAACCTAACTGAAGCTATTTATAAAAAAAATAACAACAGATACCGTACACCCAACTGACCCCATTATCTGGGTTTTCATGAAGGCTTACCATATGCAAAGTTTCATGGGACAAGGTTAGTCAATTCAAACTTTCTAATTGAGTAACAAACACAAACCTTAACACGAATTGTTTAAGAACAAAAAGGGCATTATTCGGCTAAATTAAAGGCAAGAATAGTCCTTCGTCAGTGAGCATATATAATGACTGATATGACATACATTGATATTGTATTCAATATCTGCAGTATACATAGAGATATTGACTTGTTGCAAGAATATTTAAACATGAAGTTTAAGTACCAAAAGGATCATATTTATCTTAAATTGCAAGTCAGAGTTATGGGATTTTAACCTGAATTTAAACTGGCAACCAAACCTTAACCTGATTTTTCAATTTGAAAAGGGGGGAAAATCCGTCTAAAAATTAAAGGTTTTGGACAACGACTGCTTATATAGACCCTGTCAACGCATGTACAGATTTCTGTTTCAATACCTGTAGAAAGAGTCGTTTTACGCAAACGTTAACTGGAGATCCTAAGTTGAAAAAGGGACATACTTATTTTAAATTGCAGGTCATGGGCCTTGGTTACTGTTCTCCCGTGATGATACCATCGAAATGCATGAAGTTAAGGATAAATATATGCAATGATTACAGAGTTATTACATTGTTGCACGCTAACCTAAACCATAATGTCCTCTTGCACGCAAACCTAAATCAAGCTTTGATAGGAAAAAGGGAGCATAATCCTTAAGAGCTGTTCACAGTTAAATATGTTACATGTAGTCCGTCAATGTTCTTTGAAAGACATTGCATACATATGTCAATTGGTATTTCAATATATGTGGTAGACACCGATATATGGATATATTGCACGTAAACGTTAACCGGAAACCGGAAAATACAACTAAAGTCATGAACATAGTAACTTGCAAATGGATATGTACAAGTTTACCATAACCAGAGCATAAAGCAGAGCTTTGGTTAATGACATAGCTCGAACTATTCAGTGAATAGTCGAGCATAAAATTGCTTTCTTATACTCTGCCACCCATCGTTAAAATGCGTCAATACTTGATTAACATTCATTGCGAGGATATTTCTAATTTCATTTATTTATACTACATGTTGTAACGTTCTTCGTTGTAATAAGATAAAGCTCCGTCATCTAGTGTTCACTTATTGAAGTTTGTTGATAACAGAACGGCGTGGTCAATACTGGAATAACCATGAAATTAATACACATCGTTTCGAATGATACTAATTTCATTTATTCATTAATAACTGGGAACAAATGTTCCCAGCCCAATATTTTTATTTTCTAAAAAATACTTCCTCTTTACTATAAACACTTCAGTCTTACATTCATTAAATTGCGTCCACAATAACGCGAAGCATCATAGAGGTGCAATTTAAAACTTTATATTTTGACACAAGTTGATATTCTGGCCTTTTGCCCTAAAACGTGTTGCGTTTAAGCTGTTACCATTATTACTATGTATTTGGCACAACCTGAGTGACAACTCCTTTTTTTCTAAAGGCGCAGTCAGGGAGTAGACAGCACATACACGTGTACATTTTATTATTTTATCAGTGAAATGTTTGACGAAACAATACATATCATAATGTATACTATTTACAACATAAGGAACCGATTCTACGCAATACAATTAGCTTTCTTATTATAAATATCATTTATCAAACTCCTTTTAGAAAATTTTAAGAGTCTAAACAAATTGCCTCATAGCAATCATTACATTTTGACATGACATGGAATCCAAATTTGTGAAAATATTGACAAGCTAATAATTAAATTATAGCATTCTGCACATGTTGACACATGACATGAAATCGATATTTGTGCAGAGAAATCAATTTCAGTTGTGGCAGGTTGATCCAGATTACATCTCTACGTAGGCGGTTGGTTGTACGTATGAATTCTTAAACGGAGCATCAGGATTGATGAGTGGAACATTCAGAGAAACAAAACATGTTTCCTCACGCCTCTCCATGACACATCGCCCAATCCCCTCCGTCAAAGTGGACACAAATATTCATAACACATGTTACATGTACTGCATACACTCCTTCAATGAGCTTAAATTACCTGGATGCTATCTCATAATGGTGAACATTTTTTCAGCTGTATGAGCGAATATGTAGTTTTTACTCAAACGGTACAGCTTATAAGATCTGCGATATCAAAAACGTGTAGGCCTATGATTTTACGTCACATTATAAACGACCTATTTGTGTTAATGATACACACAGTTTTTCACATTTCAAACACACAGAAAAGGCAGATGAAGTGAGTATATATACACCGAATGGGCTCGTTCTCTTTGATTGGTTACTAGTTGTTAAGATTTCTGTTACTCATCTTACCATTACATACAACTTTGTTTTTTACTTATTTTTAGCACAGTCTAATCATTTTGCCATTGAATATTTGCAAATATATATTGAATTTAAAGTGATATAAATAGTTTTGGTGTTAAACAAGCCAGGGGGGGGGTAGAAAGGAATGCACCTTTATAATACAACTATATATGAACTGTGTATTGATATATCGAGTCATGGTTGCACCCATAAACGTATGATTCCCTATTTAATATGGATTATGTGTCTTTTATACCTGCAGAATGTTGCAATACTTGACGACATTTTCTTGCAGATCTTAAGAACATTTTCTTTTAATATTTGACCATTCATTCTTTTCATGTTGTACAAACCTTAATGACGACTTATTTTCTTCTCAAAACGTACTCAGGAAAAAGAAAACACATACACATGTCCATGCATTGTTATATTTTATTATTTTTATCAATGAAGTGATAGACACAATAACACATATCATAAGGCATACTATTCAAAAACATAAGGAACCGATTCTATGAAATAAAATTAGGTTTCTTAATATAAATATATTGATGAAGATCAATCTCTATCATAATTGCAGAACATCTTTGACAGCTCTAATAAATTATCATGGACAGTACATTATCATGAAGATTAAGGGCCTCGGAAATTCCACACATTTTTACAACATTTCCCGGGGAGGGAAATTACTGCCATATATCAAACTGCTTTATAAAATATAAAGAGCCTAAATAAACTGCCTCATAGCAATCTGCACAATTTGACACATGACAAGGAATCCACATTTTCGAAAATATCGGCAAACTAATCAAGTTACATCATAGCAATATAAAGATGTTGACACATGACATGACTTTAACATAAATGCGGAGGAATGAATGTCAGTCGTAGCAGGTTGTTTAAGATAACATCACTACGTAGGAGGCTGTACGGGTGAACATGTAAATGGAAAGTCAGGCTTAAAGAGTGAAACATCAAGAGAAACCAAGCAGGTTGTTGCATGTCACTCCTTGAAATATCGCTTAAAACCCTCCAAAAAAGACCCAGGCACCAACATACATAACACATCTATAGCATAAAATTATGACATAAGTGGCAATTACCTGACTCTTGTCTAAAGATGAAGAGCGTTTCTCTCAAAATCGATCTGGTAGTTACATGCTTTTAAGTGCATGCATCACATGCGTTCGTTTCCTTGAAATTATCTAATAAAATGCCCTACCCCCCCCCCTCAAATACTGGTTATCTTGGCTGGTCAACACAGATATGTTGAATATTGATGCCAGTTCATAAATGCTATATATTTGCAATATTTAGTATCACACTAGTGTCTTTTTTATAAACCTTTATCACAGACTTTTACTTAAATAGTGTTGCAAAATCAATCGAGTTTAGGCAGAAAGTGCCGATCCTGATTTACCTGTGCGGACTGCATATACACAAAAAAATAGCTCAGTTTCCCAGAACACAGCTCATATTGAATGTGACCCCATTTTAGGACAGACATCCAGACATGCTAAGGTCTAAATAAATCTCTCTCATGGTGAGTACCACATATGGTGTGACATAAGTTGGTCCTTTGGCAACACATGCCATCTTTGAGACATGACCACAGTCTCACTACTCTGATGTCAATGTTGCCTATCTTTCCCGTGTCTCATACATGGGCGCCGCAAGAGGGATGCAAGGCTGATCCCTTCAATACCGTGTCCAGACTGGCCAGTAGGTGACTTACCTAAGGGCCAGGGTCAACAACTGGGCCATGAGTACATGGCACCATCCGAGTAACTCTCCAGCAGCCTGAAAAACAATCATTGGGAACTTGTTGTGGAAATACATAAGCTTCGTTCTGAGAAAACTGGGTTAAATGCATGTGTCGTCAACTATTAGCCCGAGCAGTCCGCGCAGGCTTAACTGGGACAGCACTCTCCGCCTAAACTGGATTTCAACTGAGAAGAGATTTCAACAACAACAACAAAAATAAAAGCGGAAAGTGTTGTCCCTGATCAGCCTGTGCATACTGCAACGGCTAATATGGGATGACACTTAACGAACATGAATCTCAGTTTTCTTAGTACGAGGCTAAAATACAATTCAGGCTCTAACATTTACACAATCATCAGGACCCTGCTAAGAACATTAAAACCGTTACATTAACACTAACAGTGGGAACTTGTTAAGGAAATAAATACCACTCAGGCACTAACATTAAACCAATCATAGGGATCTTGTTGAGGGGAAACATACAACTCAGGCACTTATATTAACACACTCATTGGGAACTTGTTAAGGAAAGAAAATGCGAATCAGGCTCTAACATTAACACAATCATTGAGAACTTGTTGATGAAGGAAATACGACTTAGGCTCTAACATCAACACGATCATGTGGGCACTTTTTAGCAAATGAAAACAACTCAGGCTTTAACATAAACACAATCATTTGAACATGTTGAGTGAGAAAATAAATGTCATTCAGGCTCTAACATTAACACAATCATTGGAAACTTATTGAGGGAAAAAATACCACTCAGGGTCTTACATAAACACATTCATTATGAACGTGTTTTGGAAATAAAAACCACTCAGACTCTAACACGAACACAGTCATTGGAAACCTGTTGAGTAAATTAAGACCACTCAGGCTCTAACATTAACACAATCACTGACTCAGGCTCTAACATAAACACAATCACTGACTCAGGCTCTTACATTAACACAATCACTGACTCAGGCTCTAACATTAACACAATCAGTTGGAACACAGCTTTGATGTATGCGTTTGTTTTATTGTTTCTATATCAGAAGAGAATTTGTTAACATGTAAATGGGAGTTGATGTTAATGTGAAACTAACCAGGAGTCATTCTAACTTAAATTGTTCCATTCATGAAACATAATTTTACCCGTTAAGATTTTCCATATTCTACTTATTTTTCCGCTCACCGATTTTCAATTGCGGGGTCAGCGGACCTAATTTGCCCCCATGTGCGGCCGCCCATGAAGGTTATTGATGTTTTAAGTTTGCAAGCATTAATCATCTATTCTCTTTAATTATTAATAAACATTTCATTTATTATACTTTGGCATATTTATTATTATATCCGAAAATACTGCAACACCATTATATGAAAAGTAGTGTTAAGAAATGTTGTTGTAGGCTGTAAATGAAATTTTTCTTTCATATACCTGAAGGTGCGTTGGAGGAATACCACGGTTAAAACCTTTGAATTTGTTGTGAAGACAGTCAGGGCATCATCCCGCAATTGGCACAACATTCTTCTCCTTGTACAAGATCCGGAGAATCCGGTCATGTTTTACAACTGGACAGAATTATTGAAACCAGTATTTAAATCAATCCCAAACCTGCTGTCATACCACCACTTCATGTTTTATTGATTGTTATTTTTCCACATACTAAAAACATTTTTCGCTATAAGTCAATATACTGTTTGCACACAATGATGTCAGAAAAGAGCTTAGATAAACAAGTTCAGTAACGTGTAATCTACATTATTGTATTTGTTTAAAATTCAGAATGACGTCTGACAAGCCTGTGATAGTTTACGTGGGACGATATCTAATGAATGCAGAGGAGGCTGTGATGATCCTGATGAAAGATTCTTTAGTTCTGAATGGAATTGCCTCCCAACTGGAGCCATTTGGCTTGTCGGCAGAACGCCAGTTTTACCTTCATGAGGAAATCGCGAAACTCTGCAATTCATACTGTGCTAGTACTTTTTCAGGACCAGATGTACCGAAGTCGACGAAATAACAATGATTTGAAAATAAGTCCCCCTTTTAATTGTTGTATATGTATTTAATGTATGGTAACCATGGAAACCTGACAACACCTCATGGTCATCTTCAATCACATTAGTATATATTCGTTAAACTCTTACAATGACGCAATACCATCTGAAATGCAATATAATGAAGTATGACAATTAATATAATTGAATTCAACTTTAAATATTTGTGTATATAAGATGAAAACATTAATTTAATGTAAATATTTATGTTAAGTCTCTTAGCCTTGGCTCTATTTTTCATGCAGTATGTAGTATGGTATACATGTAACAGTTAGACATTGTTGATTGAATTTGATAACTAAAGAGCGTAGTATTTTTGCTATATTTAATGTAAAAGATAGTAACTTTAATTGATATTCATATCATATACTGTTGCCATGGTTACAACACAATAATTCTGTGTATGTCATGTATTAATTCAAAAGTCTTTAATTAATGAACAATGCCATATGCAAAATATCATTGTTCAGTGTAAAATATAATTTGTAATTTTAATACTTGGATCACATGTTAAATCTTAGCAAGTGAATTCTATGTAATTCAATTTCGATAAGAGTCTGTGATCAATAGAACAAATTATATATATATATATATATATTTATTACTTTCTTACATTTTTCTAACATTTTATTTTAAGTTGTGAGGAAAAACGTTTGAACTGATTCTGTTACAAAATTTCCATTATTGAAGAAACNTTACTTTCTTACATATTATTTTAAGTTGTGAGGAAAAACGTTTGAACTGATTTTGTTACAAAATTTCAATTATTGAAGAAACAATAATCAAATGGTTGATATGGTAACCGACATTTGTGTCGTATTGTTCTTATTGATTTACATTATTTAAATGACAAATTTTGTCCTTGTAAAAGGACAGTTAGTTATTGATTTTCCTCCATTTATAAATCTTTTGAACCATAATGCAATTGACATGAATTTTTTACAGCATATCGCATTTTGTGTTTTGATGGGTTTTTATACGGTCACATTTTTAAAATTAAAAAGACGAATATGGCAAAATCTAAACTCTTTCTGTGTAAACTATACAGTGAGGCTTCTGAAAAAACTCAATTTCGCCCAATAAAAACTCCGTTATGACCAAAAATCGCAAAGCAAGCCAAAATTACATTTGTGAAGTCTTCTTGTTCTTAAACTCGCGTGTAGGGAAAATGCTATCATCTTAATTAGAATAAGCAATACTTCACTAGCGGTTTACTACGTGGCAATGGCGTTATCATCCCAAAATAACGTTTCTAATCTTATGCGAGACATGATTAATTGTTGTGCTAACGGCTATCAATACGGAACTTATTTCAAAGGTCACGTAAATTGATCGAATGGAGGCTACTGAGAGCGCATGCTCTTCTGCAGTGAGTTCAGTTAAACAGAACGTTCGCCAATGACCGTTCGTTTTGTATTTAGCCCGGATGAACAATGAGCTCGCCGCAAACGTTTCAATATGACGGCCCGCCAAGTTGTATAATCGAATATTGCGTGATAACAAATGTAATTTCGTTTACTTTTACAATTGGAAGTAAATAGTTGAGTGGTTATCGATACAAACTATGTTGAACTATTTTGTAAATCGAACAGACTGTTTGGTTTAGCGAACGTTCGCGAACTGTTTGTAACGTTCACGAACAATCGTTCAGATGATGGGAAATGGATGCTGTATATTATTTCTTTGGGTGTAAATGTGTCTGTCTCCTCGTTTGAAGCTGTACTAAGCCAAACGAAATAAACAATAAATATATAAATTAAATTATTGCAATAAAAAAGTAAACTTTCTCCATTGTATTTACATGTAATTACCCATTGGTAATATGTTCTACCAGAACACACGTTCTGGTATCGGTTACCTTGCAAGCTGAAATTTTTGTTTGAATATGTGGAATGGCTTGGCAAATATCAATTACACAATTAAAAAATCAAAATACAGTTCAGTACGATATGTAGTGTCTATTACTTGTATGCAAGAACCATAATAAATAGCATACAAAATATTTCGAATTGTTTAGCTTGATTACGAATGTGTACAATGCTTTATAGACATATAGTTATCATATTAACAAAATTTACAATGCAATTGATTGATAAAGCAGCCTGTGTTGTTTCGCTTAGGCTATGTGACAGTGCTAATTAAATATGTAAGCTCAATACAATGTTGTCGATGATGTAGAAAAATAGGCAACATGAATTTAATGATGAACAGGGCATCTGCTGCCATTAGTGATTAGTGTTGCATAAAGAAATTATTAAGAGTTAAACTATCGTTTCCGATACCGATATGTTTTTTTTTTATTAATTTATAGTTCAATTTATATTAAAGGTCGCTGCGTCCGAAAAGAACAAAAACATTAAGTTAAATGCTCCATAACGCGATGAAGTAATATATTATAGTTTTGCGTGTTTTTTATATAAAACACAAAGACTTCCACCATTTTAAATTCGACTATATGGATTGGTGTTGTTTTGTTGTATTTATTAATTTCAAAACAATTGTAATGTCAATCACTTGGTACGCCATGCGTTTTGAGGTTTTAAGCTTAGCAAATGATATTAAGCTTAAATAACAATTGCAGTTGAGCGCATGAACATGATTGCTAGCATATCCATACCAACGAAATAAACATGTTTGAAATGTAAGAGATAATTTCGAATATATATGATAATCTTGAAACAAACCACGATTTCACTTTTGATGGATTGGCAGAATACGGTCTATTTAGAGTTGCCTTTTTAGGCACTAACACCGCTTTTTGTGTACACATATGATACATATAAATTATAGAGCATATACAGTTTGGGCTGACTGTCTGGTCACTATTATGGCATTTTGCCCGAACTGGGCCATATGTTTAAATTCCTTATATTGTAATTTGGCAAGTAGGGTTTTATTTTCGAACTAGTCATTTATCTAGAATGTCATACCATTTTGAAGTATTTGGTTTTTACTAAATATAGTTTTAAAAATAGGATTTTATATTATATACTGCAGTTTGTAACCAGTGCCAACAGCGGCATTAAACATTGACAGTTTGCTAATGGATTAAAGATTGACTGAATAATAAAACGGTTCCGCATTGTGCAGCCGCTATGTGTAATCTGGAGTGTTTTGTTTATAGTAAACGCGAACAGACATTGTAACCGATCCATAATCTCTAAATCGATTATAATATATCTTACGGACTTAAACCAATAATATCGATAAGAAAGTATGTTCTTCTTCAAGTTACAATAAAACATGTTTTATCGTTTCTTGAGTCACCTAAAAACCTATTTTGACAGTAGACAAAGACCTGCACCTGACTTCTTCGCAACTGCTATTTCGATTGGCTTAATGTTAAGTCAACACCGAAATTCCTTCGATGGTTTGAGCGCTCACTTCATACCGTTTTTAGAAACATTAATAAATAATGTCAGACATAATGGGGCTTAGGAGATATCTGAATACTTGAGATTGCTCATAAAAGCTAATACATCTTCTATCTGGATATTTGTTTTGCACATCATGGCTCTCACGTAAAATTGTATAGTCTTGTGCAAAGTGTTCGTTAGAAATTAAAGCTTTTGTATATGGCGTGCGATAATAACGTCGAATTTCACATTTTTGAATAAGACATATGTTACCGCAAATAAACGTACGCGAATGTTATTGTATTTTTTGGTTTAAGGACGTATTCTGCAGTTTCAATTCACATTTTGCTGTACATAGATAAGTTTTGGTATTTAGCGAGAACCCTGTTGTGTATAGAAAAATAAAATAAAAATAATGAGTAACCAGTGTTTTTTTTTATTTGCACTTGAACAACATACCTATTTCAGCATTAGTATAAATTAAAAATAAGGCAAACACACAGAAATCGAGTAAATTAGTGTAACAAAATTGTTAAAAAACTTATTTCTCTCTCTTTGCTCTCTCTGTTTATATATTACTGATTTAACTTTACTGCAAATTCATAAAAAAAAATCCAATGATTTGTCGGGGCATTAATTTATCAAAAACAACAAAAACAGAATTTCACATATGAAAACCAATTCTATGCATACTACTTTTGTTGTTATTAAAGTCTTTCCCGTACATAGATTGTGTCCAAACTTACACAAATGGGTTATTATTTATTACTTGATACATATTTAAAAAGAAAAACATAGGTCACCGGGGTCGTTTGTTAACAAGCGCAGTTTAACTGCATATAGTAAAATACAAATAAAAAAAAATAAAAACAATAAACATGGTAAAGTTCAAAACACATACTTGTCTATGTATGCCAAAGCAAAAGAATAGTTAGATTTAAATAAAACACAAAAAATGTGTATTTAGATCAGTACAATTAGGTTTATACAGCATCCAAAACAAAATGTGAGAAATACATTTAAAGGGCCATATCAACGGTATTACTTTTAATTCTTAACATGACTTGACCATTGTTTGACTGTATGTCCATGCAAAAGTCGATTTGAATTTAAATGAAGAACCAAAAAATTAATAATATATATCCAGATCAATAAAAGTAGGCAGTATCCAACTTAAAATAATATTTATATAATACAATTAAAGGGGACCATCAACGGTATTAATTGTAATTCTTTACATGACTTGATCAATTCAGCGCTTTTCATTGTTATGCACAAATGTATCTATTGGCAGTAATATATATTTGGAATAATTATTAAATGTATACGAAAAACAAATTATAAACACACAGTTAATGTACGATACAACCATAATTCAACAACAGTAATTTATTTATTTGAAAACCTCTACACACTACTACAACGGGTGCATGTGGACAGAATTACAACATAATTTTTGTTATGCTTATATATTAAACAATCATTCACTACATACATGCATTTCGGTATCTTTCAAAAGTTTTTGGAAATTATAATTAGCTATTGGTTTCTGATACGTCACTGTAATGTAATAAAACTGACATCAATCTTGATTTGTTTAAGTCTACATTGACTCACATTTTGTTTTTAACGTAAATAATCCATTTTAGGACGTTTTGATAAGGTTTGGTTATTTTGTTTGTTAATCATTTAATCGTATATTTTCGGTAGTTTGCTACAGCTATCTTAAGCCGGTATAAAAATTAAACAAAAATCAAGGATCGACAGTGTTGTTTATTTTTCATTAAAAATTACGACTGTTTCAATGTGTGTGTTTACCTCACAAATATGCAAGACAGGACAACATTGAGCACACAAGTGAAACAACTTTTGAAAATAACGTATTCCTCTAAAATATTTGTGTAACTATGATTTATATTTAATTTCATATCATAATACATCAAATGTGTATCAACAAATGATACGGTTGGGGTAAAAAACAAATCTGATTTTCAACATACCCCCCCTCCCCCCATCATTCATATACAATTTCATGTTCTTATCATTTAACCTTCCCGAACAAAGATTTTTTTCAACCTTCCAAAATGGTTATCAAAAAAAACAAGAAAACAAAGATAACAAATTAGGTCATCAGAGTCGACACTAACATCGCCAATAATTAGGATGTATCAATAATTTTCCCGTATTAAGACTCCTGCTTGCCGTTACAATCACGCTATAAAAAAAAGGGTTTGTATGATCTTAGAGATGACGATGGTCGATTATTATTGTGCACTTTATATGACACATATTGTTTAATCAGTTTTCTTTGCTTCATAATAGTTGATTGTTTGATGTTACTCCAATATTGATATCGAATATCCGAAACAACATACACTTATTGCGCAACCGGTGTTACAGTATCCGAAAACGCATAAACTTATTGCGCAACCGGTGTTACAGTAAAAACAAATTTGCGTGAAACTTAACTGCCGCATACGTCCTTAAGTAGTTCACAATATTGTAACAGCCACTTCTTTAGCCAATATATGGCAATGGTGTAAAGCGGAAAAACGAATTACATTTCACTGTGTCTACTTGGAAAAAACATTGTAAATGCCTTTCATACACATAAGAAGATTTACAAAACCTTAAAAACTAATATGATGAACGAACCAGCTGTAATGAATAATTAGAACGCACGTGTAGGTTAAAACATAATGCAATGCATAGTTAAGTGGAACAAAATTATAATTAAAGAAGCATGTATATTTAACTTAACTTGTCTTACTGACCCTATACGTTTTACCGAAGAATTCGTACATTAATATATAACCAGTGTATTTCATAACATCGAACATAACATCGAACCGATTCAGTGACCGATACTATTAATCCCTCCAGTAGTAAAGAAAGTATATGAGTTAATTAATATATACTGCATGTACTGATTTGTGTCGCGTCGTCGTGTGCTTCCACTAATTTATTCACCCAACTGACTGGACACAAACCTCTGCCGACGTTATATGAACAAACACACGGTCACCACTTGACACGTCTTAGCCAAGAAACAACGCATATTCCGAACGAGTTAAATAAATAGTTAAATAGCTCATCCTCCGAGCTGTAAAAATTATGTATAATTACTGTCAATATCAAACTGAATATGATTCGTATTAATTTAAGAACGTTCAAATCTTTACTTTGGTCGACAAATCCTTGAATAGGATGTAGTCGTCGCGAAGAAAAGCAGGAACATGTATATTTATAGTATTTAAATAAATATGCACAGCTCTCTTTTAGTCATATAAATATAACGGTATTATAATACGATATTGATGTAAAATGGTGAAGGAGTATTACAAGTAGATTTAATTGGTGTATTATACTATTCCCCTAAGCAATAACTAAATTAAACAGTTTTCTTTTTTAAAACCATGTTTAATCTTTTAGTACAAATAAGCTATTTCTATGTTAATTAATACAGTGGTTTCATAACAACTAGCTTCGAAAAAGAGTAATTGATCAGTTAAGTGTGGGTATGTCGACCGAATTTGAACTATGACAGAATAACAGGAACCTAATGAGACAAAATTGACAAGTAAAATGATGGCATCAGACGCACGAATAACGTTTTTAGAAAGTGCGCCTTGTACCGAATTGAATGCGTTTAAATTCCCTTTTATTACTGTTTAATTTGAGTTGCATTGCTATGAGGTTAAATTGTATTTACACTTATATGTATCATGAATATTGCTGGGCCAAGTGTGAGGTTGAGCGCTCTATAACCGGTTTAAACCCACAGTGCTTAGCACTGACCGTTCCAAGGCAGTGACCTCAGCTTTATTCTACTATGTGTATATGTTGTTTCGTTGTGTACCGTACTGTACCGTTTTGGCAATTGGTTCCTTGCCATAAAAAAGGACCACGAAGGTGTTCAGATAGAAATACTATACTGCTGCCGCTTCTGAATTTCACTTCTTTATATTGTACTCAAATATAAATGTTCATATACTCAGTTTTCGGGGAGCAGTGTACCTTACAATCTATGTAAGGTTAGGAAGGTCGTTCTTTTAAGAACGGTCAGCTTATAATATCAAGTTTTTTTTTCGGGATGAAGACGGCTTTAAATCCCGACTAAGCTATTGCTTCCGATAGTGATGCTTTTTTGGCGTAAATTGAAACCGATGTGATAGGCTTGTGTTCCATTGCCTTTTATTTTTCTTCTGTAGATATAACTTTGTGTGCGGAATATTGATGTGTTCGTATTAGCGTTCTGCCATGCAAAAAGCGACATGAGCAAATACCTTGTAAATAAGTAAAACTTTAATTAGAAAACTGTCGAAAGGAGCACCGGTAACAAAACACATTTTTACTTCTCATTTCAATAGAGATAAAATACACGTATGTCAATTAAATCTCTCCAAATCGTTCGTTCCTTCTTCTTCAATCAATTATAAGGCAAATTAA
>VMBQ01001260.1:85326-164845 GCA_007657795.1 Dreissena rostriformis
GTAGTAGTAGTAGTAGTAGTAGTAGTAGTAGTAGTAGTAGTAGTAGTAGTAGTAGTAGTAGTAGTAGTAGTAGTAGTAGTAGTAGTAGTAGTAGTAGTAGTAAGAGTAGTCATAGTAGAAATGGAGGTATTAGTATAAGTTGTATTAATAGTAGAAATAGTAGTTGTAGTAGTTGTTCTAGTAGTAGTAGAAGTAATAGTAGTAGTAGTAGTAGTAGTTTCTGTTGTAGTGTTAGTAGTAGTAGTATTAGAAGAATCAGTAGCGGAAGTAGTGGTAGGGGTATTAGTTATAGAAATAGTCAATTTGAAAACGATATGGATCTTTAAAAATCACCCACAGTTTCGGTAGCTGCGTCCTTGAGAAAGTATAATTTGTCTGACGCCTCTCAGACAAAGCTGATCGTTGATTGGCGTGTATACAAATGGGCTTAAGACGCATACCTCTTGATTTATGATAAGACGGCCGCTTCGATTACTTAACCTCTAGCGTAGAAGATGGGACAATTGCCTATAAATAATGTCTATACTGCGTGAATGCCAAAACATTATTGTTTAATGCCAAAATGGAAAAGGATATTGTGAATCACCAAAAAAGAAGCGACGACCATTTTCCCATTCTTAAATAGCATGATAATCAAAAATTGATCGTTTAATAATAGTATACGGATATATTGCAAAACATTGTATTACTGTATATACATTGTTTTGAATATGTCTGTTCTTCAAGTCTTATGTATAATATACTAAACCCTTAAAGCTACACATACACAATAAATCCCATTATAATCTACATACAATAATACAATCATAGGAAAATATATTTGACATGTATTTAAATTGTAGATATTAGCCTGTATTTAAATACATACAATTATTTAAGTAAGTGTTCGACCAACGTAAACGTGGTGTCATCGATCTTATTGTGTATTTGCATAATTTGTTATCATCGTCTCGTCTCAATTATATCCTCAACTGGCCGTAGTTTGACATTTGTGGCATACACTAATCAGAAGATCAGTTTAACGATTACTTCCGTCAAACGTACCGCTTCGCCAATAAATAAAAATGATATAATTGCATTATTGCTGTCAGCATCTGAATGTGCGCAGAATTGAAAGCTAGGTTGCGAGAGTATTTTCGTTTCTCGCAAATCCAACAATAAAGCTATAAAATAATTTACACCGAAATTGTTAAATTGTTTTCTACCAATTACAGAATTTAAGCCTGATGATTCCTTACGTGTGCCTGTACTTGGCACACCAATGCTTCTACTTACAATGTGTCTATACAATCCACACGTCACTATGCCAACCTCAATTCAGAGCAATAGTGTTGTCATATTTTAGAAAATCCTATTTTGTGTGTCGATTCACAATCTGACTACGAGCGCGGCAATACATTGAGCAGCTAGACCATTTGTAAACAGTTCACATTGTCAATTACATTGCCACACAAAAATATAAAAAGAAACATGCAAGTTTAACATTATAAACATATACCCTATCTTGTTAAACAACGTGATTAAAACTAAAACAATCATCGTGTTTGGTTAGATAGAGCTATATGCACACAATTCAAGCTAAGCATGAAGTATTGTAAGTGTTGTCTACATATGCCATACGTGAATATGTATGTGCAGAAAACCGACAGTTTTCGACACTTAAGAAAATTACAATTCTTAATGTCTGCCCTTTTTTAATACACATATAAGGTTTACTGATTTTTGTTATTGTAATCTTTATTTTGTATGCTTTTTATTTGTCCAAAATGTGCATACGAAATTTAAGAGTCCAGCTCAAATTAAGTAAACACCAGAAGGCCGGAATTTGAACCGAGATAATACTAATAATAGTGAGTTTGACACTGTTGCAATTATAAATGCGATATCGCAGTGTTACTGTTGTAACTAAATTGTTATTTCTTATGTAGTTTTATAACTTAATCTGACATAGAAACTTTTGGACCAGATATCATATGCAACTATAGTCAGTTTTACTTCTTACCTATTCTTATCTATTGAATTGAAATCCCTCTGCGTCTATGGGAAAATATCGTTGCAAAACGTTACGATGTTTGTATTTGTTTATAAATGTCACTGGAGGTCCAATTGTCATAACACCACAGTGCCTAAGTTTCAGCCTAGTTAAAATAAATAATAAAGTTCTTTCTTAAGTTTTTGCATTTTCCGTGCGTATTATATCATACAAAAACAACACAATCTTTCGTAAACAGTTTGAATGATACGACATAATTTTAATCTATTAAAGGCCAGTGCGCGATTTTCCGATAACATTAATAGTAACATAGTAATATGCATATATTTAACACCCAACATATTATGATAAATAAATAGGAGATATTTGATTGGTTATGTACACTATAAATTTTTAATTGATCAGTGATTATAAAAAAAAAATGTTTTCTTGAATCGTGCAGCCAACAGTCAAACCATTTATTTTCTAACACTTCGAGAGCGTTACAATAAATATTCCATTTAAGTCAACATATTTATTTTGAATTTTATGATTTTCCATTTTAGCGCTTTATTTTAAAGTAATAAAGAGATTATTTAAAATTAAAAAAAAAAGTTACAAAGATCATCAAAGCAACTAATGACATATTATTTTATACTGTTTTAGCCAAACAAGGGAAAAGTCAGTTACGAAACATTTAAACTGTGAACAGTTATCATGCTATTTTAACGCGAATGATGCGGAATCAGAAATTTCAAAAAACGGCGTCCAATACAAAATTTACAATTTAATTGATGGGCATTGATCCCAAACAAAAATAAAAAAAATCAGATAAATGTTGAATCTTACGAGTATTGATGTAAGTTTTATTTTTAAAACAGACACATTTGAAAATAATATATAACAACCATAATTTGAGTTGTACAGCTGTTGTGTAAAACATAAACAGTTTTTCAAAGTACCATTTTGAAACATTATAAATACAGAACACGCCTTTCGATGAAACAGTATGGACTTTACTTGTATTTTCAATTACGTATGCTCTACATAAACAGTTTATGCTGGCTTCAATAAGGATGTTTATATTCTGAATATTTGTATTGCGTTGTGGAAATTTCCATTTATTCCCACATGATGTCTTGTGATTCAAGTACTATTAAACTACCGAGCATCCGAAACATCGCCTGATATTTGTATATTGTGAAATGAACCCTAAATGCCAACGATGATTGCATTAACAATAGTAAGTAAACTTACTGCATTTTCAAATATATTTGATAAGTTTGTTATAATAAAAGAACAACTTTATACAGGTTTTCATTGTTTGAATTCAGCTGTATGCAGCTGAATCACAAAATTTCATATATATCCAGACACTACAACTAGTTTTGTTACAGAGCATTAGGTACAAGCGCCTGTGTGTCGTATCGCAGACTTCAACAGCCCAACGAAACAAAGTAAACAACGGTTCGTCAGAAACCGTTTGTGAGACATTCATATAATTGTAGGTATAAATCTTTGAACTTTATTGGTGTCCATAAATAAAGTTGTTCAGTTCAATGTTAAGAGTCTCGTCCCTTCACTTCTATATAACATATACCATAACATTTTGAACCTGAAAGGTAATTTACAAAGAAAAAACAATAAACATGTGTTCTTCAATGAGCACATCCAAACAATTAAAGCCCCTGTAGCTGCCAATGAGCAATTGAACATGTCATTTAGAATTACTTATGTTTGTGTAATTGTACGTGTAAATGTTCTCTACATCTACATCGATTCCATCCGCTGGTTAATTATGTATTTTGGCTCTTTATAGATGACACCCACTGGGTAACCATTTTAACAGCGCTATATGGAATTAACATAATTGTATCTCACTTTAATTAAAGCTGACACAATTTTTTTTTAAGTAACTAAACAAAGCAAAAGTTTCACTTTGTTCAACAAATAGTATAAACATTTTAAAACTTGCAAAATACTATTAAATAATTCGCACGTATAACGAAATGTATTATATGACAGTTTTTTAAAGCATGGTATATATGACACAATATTTGTGTTACGATAAAAACTACAAAGAACTGTCGATTAATCGATCATCATTTTATTTTATAAATAAGTTTTTTTGTTAATGTCACTCTGGTCTGCTGTTTTGTGTTGGCCTTGACTGGGCTGTGTGCTATTTCCCGTAAAAGAACTTCATACTTGGCTATTGAATTCAGTTTTAATTAAAATAAGTCTAAACAAGTTAATCATTTTTGTTACATACGCATCGCATACGATGAACGGTCGCAGTACAGTCGAATTGCCAACGTCGAGGTTTGCGGTTGAATCACAGAAAACTAATATGGACGCCGTGACGTCGCAGATGATCGCTATGTGAACGCCATTAAATCGCAATATAAACGGTTTAAAAACTCGTAGAAAGTCGTGAACACGAACATACAGTTTGTCAGGTTACTGAACACATTATCATAGACACTTAAATACAAATGCAAAAGCTAATAAATAAATCGAATATGTACTTGATATTGCAACAACAGATGTGAAAGGAGCCGATTCACAGTTATTAAAGATAAATGCGATATCGTCTTAAATTATGCTCAGATGTGCAACAAAACAACAATTAATACTGACAGTTGTTAGCATTATTTTTGTTCCATAATGATATACGATGTATATATAGACAACAATTAGCCCGTTAGTTCTATTAATCTATCATGTGTATCAATAATTCAAATTTCAACGGTATATACACGTAACGAGTTTCAATTTTCGACTAGTAAATCAGACAAATATACGTTTTATCGTTTTCCAACAACATGATGCTTCTGTTAAAGCTCATTTGAAATCTACTTAGTCCAAGTAAGGTGGTGCATATTGATTAAGTAAGCTAGTTGATTTGTGTTATATTGGGAATAATCATGAGCCACAATAATACAGTTATAAATTATCCAATTCAAAGGGTTTACATTAGAATACGTCGCACATAAAACAAAATCATAAACGACTGAAGCAAAATTAGGACAATGCATCAATAAATCTCGCAAAACTGTTTTCATTCATGTACTGTGCTTTCGAATTTCTTCAGATGTTTGTTACTTGAACTACTTGTTTGATGTAAGTTATAACGTGTCGGCAACTTCTCGTATGATTGTCTAAGAACCATAAACAGGATCGTTTAGTAACATGTCTGCGTTTTCAAACCGCACCTGTGTATGCCTGTCTCCCTATGTAGCTTAAACGCGTTGTATGCATTATCCAAATGCACATTCAAGATTAATGATATCTACATTTACGACCTCTGCATTGATAAATGATACGACGGTCATTTAGGTATACTTTACATCGCTCTAGAAATTTATTGGTACTCAATGTTTACATTAACTACGCTTTTACATTATACCAAGAAATGTACTTAAAGATTGGGCGAATTTATTTTCCTATACGATTTTGGAACTCAAGATTGTATCAAGGTCTCAAAAGAAAAAACACGTCACGGCAAAATTCGTTCCATAACTTACTATTTATTTGTATAATCAGGTGTTAACATAAAGGGTTCAATCTGGTATATTCTTACTATTTAATATTGAACTTATTTCAAACAAGTATGTTATATATATATGTACACATCTGTATTTATCATGTTGATTTAACAACTTATGCTAGTTATACTGCGTACTCAAAATCAATATTGATGAACACTATTTAAAAAGCACTTTAAAAAGTGTCAGTTTAAATACGCAAACATGAAAACAAACTCCTTTTTAAATTGTTGCAATCAACATGTTAATCGGCAAAATATTGACAAAAAGTCTTATTAAATTGCGTTGGCACATACAAATCTAGGTCAAGTAGTCTCAGCCATCAACGCAAAAGAACAACATAATTTCAACCTTGGAAACCCGCATGGAATATAACACATTTGATACTAACATAGCTTGCATTAAAATATCGTGTTGCTTCCCTAGCAATTTTAAATTCGTCATTAAACATTCATTCCTGTTTTTCTCAAAATTAAAGATGCTAATATACGTATTTTAAGATGTAAAGTAAACATATTTCAATTTGCATTTAATTTTTACATATAACAGACCATGTGTTAATGCACTTAAGGTACTCTCGCAGACAGTTTCCATTATGAAACACATAATTATTGTCAATTTAGTGTTTTGCTTTTTTTTTTACTCTCTATATTATGATGGAACGCGGATTTAATACGTTTTGCAATATTATTTCGATGAAAATATTCGCATATTTCTGGTAACAATGCGGCAACGCTTGTTATTCTTAATGTTGATATTCGGTTGATTGATGTAATCAATGAATACGCATGTTCAGGAGGGCAATTATTTTAACAAATCGATAGTCTTTTATTTAAGGCATTTTAGTCTAAATATTTTATAATAAGTTAAACCCATCTTTGATTGGTCAAATTTAAGAAAAAATATCGAAATAACGATTTACCATGATAATTATTCTGAGCTCCTCGGCAAGTCCACATTTCACATTCCATAGCAAACAACTTGTCTCATGAAGTAACATCGAGTCAATCTAAACATTTTCGCACATGACATGCTTTCTACATTAATTTAAAACCGTGAATGTCAGTCATAGCTCGTTTCTCAAGATTAAATCATATCAAATAAGGTTCCTAGTGAGAACACTAAACAAGAGAAAACGAGCGACAAAAAAGATCGCCGATTAAAATATTCTCGGAAAGATAACACGTTACTAGTCAACGACTACAGTAGTTTGATGTAATTTATAGTTAACATGGGTTAGGCTAAGTGTTCTCATGTGACACAAAGGGCAATAAGTGTTACATGTTTACCCTTGATGACAACTTATGTCATTGAACTTGCAAATAACCGTGTGACTCATGTTCTCCTAATGCAACGCCATCAGTAGGGTAAAGTTTGTGCTAAACCATTTCGAAATCATTCTTTGCGCCGTCCCAAATAAGGTGTATTTTGAGCAAGCCAAATACTGAGAAGAACATTGCAGTAGGCTGGCCATCATGAACCTTAACCCATTTTTGTGTACACATTATGCTCTTGTAGCATGATATATGAAAGGCATATGTAAAGTGAATAAACATTGAACAAATACAGGTCAGTGCAAAGGTGTTTATATCAAAATCAGATAACAGTCCGACTAATCCTTATATTTCTTGTTTACATTAATGCCTTTAACATTTCCAAAATCAATTGTATTTAGATCTTTGCTATCATATGCAGATACATTATGGTGGGGTATTTATGTTATGTGCAAATTCATGCCTTTGGTACAATAATCGGTTTGAAATGAACAACAATATATACATTTATTTTTACTACCGGTATAACAGTATAAGGAAACTGTCCACTGAGACCTTTAACATGAAATGAGCGGCATAGCTATTTACGTAGGCAAAGATGTGACATACACTATTCTTTTTTTAAATGCGGTCCTCTATTTTGTATCTCGTTCCCACGACATACTAACTCAAGGGAACGACTAACTAATTAGTGGGAACGAGTAAGCTTCGTCGAGGGAACGAGATAGAAAAAAAGAGAAGTGCAAAACTCAACAGAAGCGGAGTGCTTTACGAAATAACTAATGCACACGGTATGAGTCCTCTATTGCTTTAACGCAATTACTGATGTTCAACCTTAGATATACACACTTCATAGTTGCGAGTATTATCCATGTTAACCTATGTCATTTGTAAAATCCAACAGGTTATGCTCAATAATGTCAGGAAACTTTTTCATTTCATTTATATGTTGATAGTATTCTCTGTTCTTATATCTTTAATTGAAAACTTTGATTCAATTATATGTGCATTGTAAAATTTAATCATTAGGAGTAGTGTTCATTCAATATGCGTAATGAAGTCAACAAAGTGGAGTGTAAATGTTTAAAAATTAACGACCAGATATAGATTGTGAATGTAAAAAATGTAAATGCAAACTTGCTTTCACAGACTATGTCATACATAGTTAAATTGTGTTAGGAAATAATTAAATATGTCGGTTAGGATAATGTGTTCTGTTAAATTGTTGGATTAATTGATGACATCTGATATCTCCACTCAATAATCAACGACAGAACAAGGTAGGACGATTAAAATAGTCGATTAAAAGAGTCAGACATTCCATTGCTTCAACTGCTTTCACATGGCTTATGTAAACGTAAATCAAACAAATTTAGAAAACTATAAAAGCTGAACATAGTTTTATGATACCAATCTTCACATCTTGACACATTACATGAAATCCACATCAATCCGGGACAATGAATGTCAGCCGCAGCAGGTTGGTTATTCCAGATAACATCGCAATGTAAGAGCTTGTTAGCGAGAACTGTAGGAAAACTGCAACTCCAGAAAGAACTTCAGGTTAGAATTATTAAGACCATACGCAATGTTTGTATTTAGGGCTAGTGATAACAGCCCATATACGTGAGGAACAAAACACTGAATGCACCGAATAAACTAAAATCGACGCCCTTGAATGTTTAATACAAACCATAAGGCACACCGAACCCCGCATTATGCCCATCATTGATCAAACCACCTACTATTATAAACACAGTTTAAACACATAGCATTGCAAAGCTAATCTAAAGGCGAGAGCGTGTAAATTACATGTTTTTCTGTATATTTTTAGAAAATGATTACATGAGATGAATGCACGAGTCAGCGTCATCCCTTCTTGTTGACACATCATTCCTCATACAGAGTACTCGTTTTATATTGGCTTAGCCGTGACACATGCATACTGTGTATTTTTTTCCATATTCAGAGGGTAACTTTTCATAAAAGATAAGTAAATTTAAATGACGTAACATATTTTATCCAATTCGTTATATGATACGTTATAATCAATTATTTTCCTGTTATAACGGTGATACTGGAGACTGAAGGGTACAGGATAAGATAAGTCGATACGCGGCTTCGGACTGACCCCGCACGGTGTGGAGCAGGTCTTTAAATTTATATTGGACGAGAGCGCAGTATTATTGTACTGAAACAGTTCTTCTCTGTGTGGGATTAGTAAGAAGCCGTGTACAATAGTACACATTATAGATCTTCATAGTGTATACGAAGAAGAAGCCGTAATGAACGCAGTAAATCGTGACATTACATAATTTGCTTGGTTATGTATTACAATAATATTCTAAATAATCAAAATCAGTAGTTTATTATAATATATTCTATATTCTAAAAATCACGATAAATAACACATGTAGACTTCAATAACCCATGTACATTTGAACAATTGAATTTATACTGATATTAATTAACTGTATTTATTATAAAAAAAATGTTTTATTCAAAATCGTGTTATGGATACAAGGTTGCAAGTTCACATTTAGCCAGCAGGAATAAAATATTTTCATAACGTGGAGGCATTTTTTGTTTGGACAGTGATAAATAATATACCCTAGAAAACGTATACACTACAAAACGACATCAAAATCAAAAACCCTAGTGAATACAACAGAGGGCTAAGGGAAATGAAAAGAACTACTATGTGGTCAGTGTAATATATTCGGTCTTATATGCAAATATGTATTACCAAATTGAAACAATGCTATGGTTATCTAAACTTACGTGAAAGAGTGAAACAAACTTTTTGTACTGAGAGGTTTTCAAGGCTTATATTAAGTGTGTTTACTCAATTATCGTTGCGCAACTGTGACAATGCAATTATCTCATATTTTTAGGGTGATTGGTTGCTTATTTGCACCAAATAATTACAGTCCGTAACCTATCATATGCATTTCTCGGAAAACGTATAATTATTTTACAATTTCCAAGAATTAATCCCAATTGGTAGAGTATTGACAGCTATTCACGACGGACGAATCCTCTAAAATATTGCGACCTTTACAGATTGTTTGTGATAGAAAGACGGACATTCGCATTTGTACGTATTATTCCGTAGAATTCTCACTGCAAAAATCAAATAAGCACGAAATGGTAATAACGCTTCTTGCATGCATATTGAAGCCGCGTACTGCACAAAGGGGGATTACTGCATGAATGCATACGCTTTTTTACATTTTTTAGTAAAAAATAAGTCTCTTTTAACAGACAAATCAGTTCAGGCGGAAAGTGCCGTCCCTGATAAGCTTGTGCAACCTTCACAGGCTTATCGTGAACAACACTTTATGCACATGTATTTAACCCCATTCGTCCATAGCTGGACTCATATGTTTGTGTTTTAATAGTTTTCCATTGGTGTTAAAATGGACGTAAAGGGATACACAGTTCACATTATTATTGTTGCGTTTTCTTGATTGTGAATGGACTACTTATTATTTTTTGCTAACGTGAAACTGATATATGTACAAGTCGCATAAATCAGTAACAGTGTTTAGTGCAAACCTTCTTTTACGTATTAATGTTCAGTCAACAATCAACACATATACTTCTATGTGTATTTCTAGTTATATTTCGGTGATTTTTTTAATTTTATCCAATGTAAATATTACAAAATATGACATGCGTCATGCGAAAATGGGTATTATGATATACGAATATACGAATATGGCACATTCACACACACTGGTAAAGAGCTATGATGTACATAAATGTGACCATGACCAACTTTATAGCGGACAGGGAAGCTCCTGCTCCTGATACAACTTCGCAATTGCCCCGGCTGGGTGGAGCTACGTTGACTGCACATAGCTCAAAACCCATTTTCGCATGACGCGGATCCGTATTCCATCGTTTTAAATAGGATTCGTTAAAAGTAGTGTTACCCCGACCTTCAAGCTTATTTTTCATCAAGATTGGAATTCATACCTAAATAATTTTGAAATGTTAGAAATTATTATCGACAAATCATAGATACATACACACATTTAAAGATTTAATAATATTTAAACGATTAGTGCAAACACGTTGAATACGTATTGGAGACTATTTATTTAAGACAATTTTAAAGTAATTCAAATATGAACATATTGTTTAAAACAATATTATTAGACACTTATATTTAATTTGTGATAGACCTTCATTTATAAATATACATGTCAATGCTTTATAATTCTTCACGTGCTTATATACATGCAACATATTAACGTTAAACATTTGTAAAAAAAACATCACCTGACATCTACCTATAGAAAGTATTATGTTGGTGTTTAAGTTTTAAATAATAACAATAATCATGCCATGTGCATGCATTTAAAAATTGTGGAGAAAAAAAAGATTGCTAAGGGTGTATTCTCTGTCTGAATTAATAAATTAGTTATATTAATTTCACGTTCTCAAAAATCTTATTTGTTACATTATCTTTTGTAATAATTACGGTGAAAACAATTCTTAATATGAGTCGTCGAATGAAGAATATGTCTGTATACATGGCCACTTTTTTACGATGAAAGTTGAATGTCGTTGGGTCATTAAAGAAATTCTCAAGATATTCAGCGGAAACAGTTTAATGTTTGACTAATTTCTTCTAATAATGCTATTCAATTGAGTAAAACACATTGCAGCCAGTTGTCGTTTATTTAACCAAAGTTTAAGGACGAGAATAACAACATAATCTACCTTATTCCCAATCTTGTGCGAATTACATGTACATCGTTCTCGACTATCGCAGTGTCGTTGATAAAGAGATGACGTCAAGTGGTCACAATATTGCATGCAACTGCTACATTATTATTTTTTTTGCAATGCTGTATACATTTTTCATGATAATAGTTCGTAATGATAACTTAGAAGTTTTCACTTCAAAACAGAAAACAATGGTGCATTAAGAATATACACTGAATGTTCGTATTTCCTTTTTGTATAACATTGAAGGTATAGTTTTTTTAAAATATGTCATCTCGACTAACAACTTCAAATATTAGGTATTTGTTCGCAATTTAAGCTACATTCTGGAAATATGATGTGCGACAAACAACAAAAATTGTCGGACAGTGTTAAGTCCGTTTTGCAGTAGACATACGGGATATTTCTCATTAACGAACCAACGAAAATGTGTGTTAAACGAACGCCCCTTTAACTGAAAAGTTAGAAGAGCAATTCGCACAGCATGTAGTGAACATGTAATTGTAATTGCATACGCTAGAACACTTATCTATTTTGTCACTTTTTTTCCGAAATGTCATTTGTTTTCCATATACATTATTTGTATTTACTATTGATTCTTGTGAATATTTCTCATTAACCAAAAACACTGATACGTCACGGAATGGTAATTTTCGTATTTCAATTTAGTGTTTGTGTTTGCACATTTGTAGCAACTCAAACGGTGTCATTTTGGATGCCAATGTTCCGCTCTTTATTAAAGAACATTAAATGTTTGAAAAAGATAAATCACAGTGCTCGAATAGGAGTGTTGATACAGGTGTCCTAGGTTTTTACCTCAATTAATCCAGATTTAAACTTGGCTATATATGTTTTAGACACGGTATGACCAAGTTAAATTGATTGAGTCATAAATTTGACATTTAAAGTGATAAACATATTTGTGTAAACATCTGACCTGGTGACCCATTTTTTTAAATCACTTTAAGCAGATTCAAAAATTGCCTAAATATTGTTAAGATTATGTTTCGACCTAGGTTTTTGCAAGATTAGTTCATAAATGTGGTCTAGAATAAGATCAAATCACCTAGTTGATTTACCTAAATTAGGCCTAATTTGGTCTTGTTTCAGATATTGTCAATGGTAATTCTGACCAAAATGTCATTTGTACTCAGCAACTGGTATCAACTCTGAAAAGGTATTGAGGTAAACAATTGACAGTATGGTTTATCTAACAACTGACCGGGTGACGTAGTGTTTGACTTCGTTTGACCCAAATTGGAATAAACATGTGCTTTAAAGAGTTATATTCCTTTGCGGTGTGTGATATAATAGCATTGCAAAATCGTTATGTATTAGATACCAATACCAGCGTGTAGAAACAGCTTTTGCTTTTTTGTTTGAATTTAAATTAAGATGCAATGGTTTCCATATATAAAGAGAAAGAAATGCGTGTCGTATGATAATTTCTTACTTAAAAAAAACACAAACAATTGGAAATGAATTTTGATTGTTTTTTCACTAACACAAGTTGTAAAGAGTATACTGAACATCTTGAACTTTACATGTATGTAGTAAACGGTGTATTAAGGACCACAATGGAAATAAGGGCTTGCCCTTTTTTGTGTTATCCTTGGTTTGGTGAGCATGTCATAGTTTATTGTACATGATATAGTTTTTAATAATTGCTTATTATTTTATTCTATGTTATGTTGTGAACTATGTATATNTCAGATATTGTCAATGGTAATTCTGACCAAAATGTCATTTGTACTCAGCAACTGGTATCAACTCTGAAAAGGTAATGAGGTAAACAATTGACAATATGGTTTATCTAACAACTGACCTGTGATGTAGTATTTGACTTCGTTTGACGCAAATTGGAATAAACATATGCTTTAAAAAGGCATATTCCTTTGCGGTGTGTGATATAATAGCATTGCAAAAGTGTTATGTATTAGATACTAATACCAGCGTGTATTAACAGCTTATGCTTTTTTGTTTTAATTAAAATTAAAATGCAATGGTTCCCATATATATAGAGAAAGAAATGCGTGTCCTATGATAATTTTTTACTCAAATAACCACAAACAATTGGAAATGAATTTTGATTTTTTTTCACTAACACAAGTTGTAAAGAGTATACAGAACATCTTGAACTTAACATGTATGTAGTAAACGGTGTATACTTATTAAGTTTTATACATTTACAAGTCATTAATTCTTTTCACAATCTGAAAGATTTTTATTTTGCTCCTAATTAAATTGCGGTAAAATGTACGCAGTAAAAAACATATTATTAGTGTTATTGCTTAGACATGTTAATAAGAACAATGTCAGACCAGCCAACATTTATCAACATTAGAAATAGTTGTTTAATAAAATAAAATAAGCATGTATAAGTCAAATCAAATATGATACATCATTCGATGTCATCAGTACTGAACATATTTGACAGCTTTATTCAATAATCAATCAAAGACGACATCACGGATCTTGTTCGGCATTTGCATTGCCATAGTTTGCATATACGTTGCTAACATTCTTCTTGTACGAAGGTGGATTAACACAGAACTCCAGTATAACATAAAGAGTCATTCACTTCGACTTGTGCAAGTACTTAAGCGTCCTTAAGTTATTCAAATGTCACTGCGTTACATCGTGCAAGTTGTATTTATCGTTAAGCTTAGTCATTTTGGTCATTTACAAGTATCACAGTTGTCAATGTCAGTCCTTCCCCTGACCAAAGTCTGCCTAAAACAACTGAATAACTATCATGTCATTTGCAAACCCTAAACCTTAATAATTAAAAGATGTTCACGACCTCAGAATGTTATTTAGGCAACCATGTGAATTTTACATGTATATCACTAACTGTGTGACCATTTCAAAGTATCGAGTACAGTAACAGTTATAAAGGAAAACAGTTTTGTTTGCACTTTGCATAACTAACATATATCAAATGCTAAGCTGTCTATGAAGCTTAAATGTAACATTTTAATGTATTAAAGGATACTTAGTTATTATAAATATCAAACTAGAGCAACCAAACTTTGATTAAGGAGGTATTTAAAAATGGGAAACATTTACATAACATCCATAAAGTCAAAAAAAGCTTACCGAAAAACTTTAATCTGCATAATTTATAATTTCTATGCAAAAGCCTAAGTTGCAAATTGACCCCTTTTTTGGCAATCTTGACCTATTAAGAAATTTAACTATAGATTACATTTTTTAATTGTTGAATTGAATCCCTCAAGTCATTCCTGAGAAACAAGCTGAAAAACGTAAATCTAGCAATACCACCGACACAAACAACGACGCAAACGACGACGCCGACGGAGAACAGCTTGATTTTTTTGTTATACCAATCGAGCTAAAAAATGACAATACATATATTTACAGATAGAAATTTTTTATGTTCACGAACACCAAAACGAACTTATAAACATTCTTCTTGAAAAGAGTGTAAAAGTTAAAACACAAATTTAAGTTAGTATGACAAGCATTAAGCGTAAGACCATTTTCATGCCAAAAGATCGAATGTACACATAATCTTGCATTGATATAAACGTTTACATATCAATATAACATGCTTTTTTACCACCAGGAAACGAAGTATGCAATCAAGAAATCACAACAGCTTGTCAAGAATATTAATTACGTATTCCGCAACATAAAGGAATTATGCTATGATATTATGAGATTTGAAAAAAGGTCTATCCTTAAAAGCTTGTGTATTTATTTTTATATTTTCTAAAGGACATGTCGTTATGTTTGTGAATTTCGACGAAAGATCGTTTAAAATGAAAATGATTATCATAAATGAATATTATTTGTCTACTACACGCACTCGTGAACAAAAGGTGATACACATCTATAATCCTAAACTTGGGGTGTTTGACAGACCTGTTTAAAAGACACATATATATACCTGTAATAACAATGTCACGATGATAGGAATTAACCTATAACATTTTTATTTATGTACGCATTCGTATAATTGGAAGGATAGTATCTGTCATATCAAATATAAATTGTGGATGCCAATCATAACGTTGTGTAATTCAGATTGAGACCACACGTGTAATTGCTCGTTTTTTTTTTAAGTTCTCGACTCAATTAACTTAAAATAATAATATTCGAGTTTGTTTTTTATTTGTAGTATTTTTTTTCAAATTAATGCGGGCTGTATGTATATTGTTTCGTATTTGGTGCTTGTAGTTGTCTGCTAGTCGTTCAATTAAGGCAATTAATCCATTGCCATTACAACACAGGCCATTACATACAAAAAGACACTAAAAATACATAAATTACTTCTGGTGTCACACAATGTAGTTTAAACTTCAAAGTTCACTTATTTATTTGTTTAATATTGAGTGTATACAACACGTTTTCTAGAATTTCGCTCTTTGCATTACTTGTGTAGCTTCTAGAAGAGATGCACGGCACTAATCTTGATATCAATTTTAATTAAGGTATTTCTATAGTACACAATGTTTATAGTAATATACAACTCACTAGTGTAATTGTATCCACTAATCAATATTGAAATCATTAAACATATAAGAGCTCTTACATTATCGTGGCACATGGTCTATCGCAGTAGTTTTAATACAATTTGGGGTTTAATTCTTAGTAATATATGTTTACAGATATATCAAAATATATCGTTGATAATTTGTTAATGTCGGTACATTATATGTTTTGAACTCTACGTAATTGACGTAAGTAAGGGCAATCGATTGCAGGTATAAAACATAAGTATCTGTGTTGACTGTCAATACGTTTGGGCCTACTTTCAAAAGACAAAATGACCGCTCAGCAACTGGCATTTTCTGATGTCGAAACTATAAGATTGAGGAAGCCTTTGTACGCATACGTATGCTCATACAAACTGAACTGAAGCTGCAGAAATACTGGCCTTATCCTACATTCTGATATTTATAACTTATACGTAAGAGTTTACATTTTGGGTTATGTGTTTAATCCACATAATACTGTGTATATTTGCAAATAAATTGACGAGTGGAAAAACGTGTAATGTTAAATAGCAACACTAAATTAATAATTGTTTTTATATACAAACTTTGGTTAAATAGCCTTAGTATTTTCCCATCACGTATGTTTTGCACAAGTATCCGTTTCGCCATACAATTGTGTTGAATGATGTATGGTTGCAGATACTTGTCAATCAACAGATCTGTAAAATCGCTTAATTGTTACATATAATTATACCTCTGAAAACGTTTTCAGAAAAACATGCTTAAACGCTTCAACACATGACCACTTTATGTTAAAACATAAGATTATAACCGCACATCTTTTGATTTTTTAACTAAAATTTTACTTTTTTATAAGCCGATAATTTGCAGCTTGTTTCATCTGAGAAATCCGTTGTCAAATATGTCCTAATATTATCAAACTACAATACTAAATGCATCATATATAAATAGACAACGCAGGCAAATTGTTAATCGTATGCCATGAGATAATAACCGAAATGAGTATTTATTTTGAAAATACTTAACAATTATAACATATGTTTTTAACTAAATGCTTCCAGCTTATAGACAGGTCACTGTCCAAATTATTTGTTTATCAAATGACCTTATTGCACCGTAGCGTTTTTACTACGTTATTTATAAAAACCTGGACTTCTATGACAGCACATATTATTATTTGTATAAAGGTATTGGACAATGTGCATTTTAAACTCCTGATAGAATAATTATTTGCTGGAAATATACTTAAACTATTTATGACGTGTTCAAATATTTTGCAAAACAATTAAATGTCATGTATTGCCTTAAATTGATAGATTTTAACACTGGGGCACAAATTAAGAGCGCTCTACATCTAAGCATAGAAACAAATCAAAGTTTAATGAATCCTACTGATTATCAAATGTATCAATGCATATTTGTATAACTTACGAATTATTAAAAAACCTGTGATTCAAACTACATGCAGTTAATCCAGTTATTAAATTGAGATGCTATTAACGAGACTATTGACGAAATATGATAAAACATAGAATGTTTGTATATGAAAGTGTTGCAGCAATAAAGATCATATTTAAGACAACATTAACCAATATAAAGACATAATATCGCTTAACTTATATATTGGTCGGTTCTGTCATGTAACGGAGCTAATTGCCTTTGGAGAAATGACTCACATAAGCTAAAAAATATTTCTGTTGCGGTTCACTTCTTGCCAAGTTGGCTGTCCGAATACGTCAAATTACACTTATGATCTTATGCCATACATGATTAATCATAGTGATTATGGTCTGACATAGGGAGCCTGTTTTAATACTAGTTGATCGAATAAAGGCTTATGCGCATGAATGCTGCTCGGATTCGTGTATTTGTTGTTCGTATATGTTAGGCCATATTGTCACATGGATCAACGATGATTGAAGTAAAGGGGGGCGGGGGGCTGAAACGACATACGCACCTCCTCGACTCTAAATGTGCAAAGGATCAAGTTTATTAGCCTTAATTAATGAAAAACAAACTTTTTGATGTGCTCATTTATAAAGTCAATATACTGAAAATTATGTTCAGAATATTTTGCATAGGCACGTCATTCGTTTGGAAAAGGCAGCCATCCACTACAGTCCCCAAACTTTCTATGAGGGTTTAAACTTGGCCATGACGCGTGTTCGACATGTTTTCGCAGAGTCGCATAAGACATATTGCGGTTTATACATGAAACAATTAGTTGGCAGGGAAAACGATTCGAGAAATTGATTTCGAATTAGTACCGATAATGCATAACGTTTGCAGATGTGCACATGTGCAAATGTATTACGTACACCCAATGTCTTTAAAAAAAATACACCTGAGTTACTACGTAAAGTCTGCATCATTGTTTTCATTCCATTCGCCTGTGCAAAACTAAATTCACATACGCATCATTACTCTATCGTTATGGGAAATCAAATGTCAGTTATCAATCGAAAAAATCGCTTATAACGAACGCATTCATGAATTCGAGAAGTTGCCGCCATTCCTCAGGGATATATAAGACAAATGGTTGATACTCTTGTACGTAATTGGGTTTGCCAATAAATAAGAGAAACATGACATTTGAGGTTAACAATCCCCATTCTTTTTGCGTTGCGAATATAATCAAATGAGTAAGATGTTTTACAAATACTCCACATCGACAATAAAAAAACGACACTATGTAAAAAAGGAAGCGCATGAAAGGATGAAATGTATGTTGTGTTTATAATAACTATATCAACATGTAAAATATTGTGTTAAACCACAATTCTATAACTTAAATGTCATATTGTTTCGGATTGTTAATGTATAGTCACATAGTTCAAAATAAACAAAATGTGTTGTCAACGTAGTCTCCATATACTTTACCTGTATAATTATTCAAAACAGTTTCTCTTTTGTTTCACGCGTGATAAACCGAGACTCTTTGATAAACGTGACTTTACAATCAGTAACCATAACTACTCTTTATTTGATTTGCAAGTGCACAAGATGTTTCGATAAACACGACCTATTTTTTTATTTTTTTTTAAACTGGTCATTTGTTAAGACTAATACGACGTTTTTATGTTATTTTTAAAAAATGTGCACAGACAATTTAAGAGTTCAGATTAAACCAAGTAAAAAACAGACCACAACAGTTACCATGATGGTTCTCAGTGTTGCGATGTATCTCGTATTGCCACACTTATTTATTAAGTTGTCCTTAAACGTCATCAATATTTTGAAGAATTCTCGGATTAATGGTCGTGTAAAATATGAGAATCAAACTATTCTGAAATATAACCCTAATACACAATATTCACATATTAAAATTTACTTATATTTAGGAAATAACATTCGACTGAGCATTGCCGGCATCTATACGCAGACCGCTGCCGTAATGGAGCATTTGTGTGGATTCGTTTGCGGAACATTTCCAACTTAGCAGTCTCACGGTGAGTATACGGTTAAACAACATTTTTATAAGCGTTCGAAAAACCTATATAGATTCCACATTTTTAGTACTAATGATTTGTTTGTATGTGCATAGTTTAGTTCAATACTAATTAGTTTTATTGGTTAATTCATATTTATGTTTGTAATTATACGTTGTGTTTTACAGCTATACTGTAAATTGTGTATTGCTACGTTCCTCCGGGATGTTTGTGATTCAAATATAGAGATGAAGACCCAACTATTATAAGTACTATTCATCTACAAAAAGATAACATACAACTATGCGAAATTCTCAACCAATACCCGTGTTAGTATACACACACGTGCACATATTATTATGAAATAATGGTCGACATGCACCAACCCGACAACATAAGATTTTTTTAATAAAATAGTTAAACTGTGGATACAAGCGTAATGCGCAAAGTATAATCACAACTAATGTGGTAGAAGTAGTAGTTGTTGTTATTGTAGTAGAAGTAGTTGCAGTAGTAGTAGTAGAAGTAGTAGTAGTAGTAGAAGAAGTATTAGTAGTAGTAGTAGTAGTAGTAGTAGTAGTAGTAGTAGTAGTAGTAGTAGTAGTAGTAGTAGTAGTAGCTGTAATAGTACTGGTGGTAGTAGTATAAGAAGTACTAGAAGTAGTAGTAGAAGTAGTAGTAGAAGAAGTAGTAGTAAAAGTAGTGATTGTTTTTGTTTTCATAGTTGTTGATGCTGCTGGTATTGTTGTTGAGGTGTTTTTAGTTTTTGTGGAACTTGTACTATCAATATACAAGTTTGCAGTATATTAATGATTAGGCTTTCCGAAAATGGTTAAAGTAAAACAGCTGCAATTTAAACAGCGGCTTCCAAAGACATGACCCATAAACACAAATTATCAAATTGACAGGCATATATCTCCTATTCGGATGTTTGAGTATACGGCCTAATGCAGCATTTAGAGCAAATAATTCAATGTTTACGATGACAATGTTTAACTGCCTTTGGATATACTAAAATAGTGGTTAAATGATATATGTCTATTCAATATGCAAACTATAACACGATATTGTATATGTTGCTTTTCTTATGATATACAAAATAAAATTTAATGTCGACCCATTAAAAACAACACATATGCGTTTGTATCCTTTGCAAAAGAAGTGCATATCACTTAAATTTTGATGAACTCTTTTAAATTGTGATAAATTTAACTTGTATGGTGGTTTTTCATTGAACTATCATATAAAAGTTATAAGTTCACAAGCACGGTTTGGTTAGTAGAAATTCAGTAGTACATTTATTCCGACTCTATATACATCTGATATAATTAATTATCATTTGTGTCTATTGATCACTAAATTGTGTGTTATTTTCTATAAAAGAAGAAGGTCGTTTGAATAATATGTCGTTTTATCAAAAGCACTTTGATTCTCGCCCAAAACCAAATAAGCAGTTGTTCTCAATAAGTATTAAGTGATTATTATTGCACTGTTGGTTTGGTGCACACAAATGCACACATATGCATACGTACAATACGTTAATAACATTTTATACTTATTTTGAAAAGCGTGCTTATAAATATAAAAAAACAACGAAATATCATGCTTTATAATTCTAGCCATATGGTTTTACGAAATGGTCTATACGTTCATATATTAAATATAATAACAGGCTTTAATCTTTCCATGAATGTTTTACAACACATCTTACTAATTGAACTACCATATACTTACAAGGCAAGACGAATGGGGATTGTTAACCAAACTTGGATGGTTCCGTTTATTTATTTGACAATTCAATAAAGTATCAGAGCCTAGGCCGTTTGTCTGATAAGTCTCTTGGGTGTGGCGGCACTTTTATTGATTTCATTAATGCGTTCGTATTTACCAAGGCTGTGAATTGATAACCAAAATTGGATATTCTATTTAGAAAGAGATACAGTATTCATGTGAATTTCGTTTGGCGCACAGTGTTCCAAATTGCTGCAAAGATGCAGACGTTATAACATTCGTTAACTCGGAAAAAAACATGTTAGAATATAAAGGCACTCACTTATTTTCCGATGGTAAAATATCAAAAATGGAGGTGTTATATATTTGCTTGGAATACAAATGTTTATTGTTTAATAACTAATGCAATGGTAAACACGCCATAATGATATTATTACTACGTGTGTATACAATCTTTGGAATACTTCAGACTTGTCCGGAGCATAAAAAAAGTAAATGATAAGCCACGCTCATTCTTAATGTTCAAATCGTTATATCGTGACATTTTAAACATATTGGCACATTTTAAATATTGTATTTTGTGATAAAACAAAGTTCAATCTAGTTTGCGAACGTTGATTGTTTACGCATAATAAACTCACCGACAACTTGTGAAGTTACTTTACTAGAGAAATGCTATTAAAATACACGATATGTCATGTAAGTGTCGATTGTTAGTTTGTGTATAACCAATGTTATTCGGCGATATCTCTAAATATATGTAAGTGTAAAAAAGCAAGTGCACCATTCATCATTTGTGTAAATGTGTCTTGTACAAATTCACAGATTACAATGCATTCGCCAATTTCGTTTGGCATTTCCTTACAATTGAAATGCAAAATGTAACACATTGCAGACTTTAGATGACTGTGAGTATTTTCAATTTTAAGACTTTATATTAAAACCAGAATCATCGGACAATCCTATATGAGCGCGGTCAAGACAATTGTGATGACGGCTGTGAAATATACCATTTCATTACAAGCAAATATAAACGTACGGCATTCAAATAGGATAACATGAATTGTAAAAAAGGTGATTCCCTATTAAATTTAATGCACCGAATGGGAACTATGCATGCTATCACACAGATTGCAATAAACTAGATCTGTCTTGCAAATGATAAGCCACGCTCATTCTAAAACTGTTGTATTCAATTTATGTTTGTGTTTCGCGTACTCCGCATTATATAGGTACGTGTTAAAGAAGAGTGACTTAAAATTATTATATCATTAGGAAAACAAATGAAAACAAATGGAATATATCTGTTACCTGCCCGAATTGACATTATTAGAAGGTTAAATGCTCGCTTCAAAAATGGATTTTTTTTTCAAGTTAACTGTGGACGCATTTATCTGGAATGCGCTCTCTTTACTCGCAGTGTATAAACAAATAAATGTCCAAGAACAGGTGCACAATAGACACAACAATTTTAAAATTAAGAGACGTCAAATGTTCACAATGCAATATACACTTAACAAATACTTATATGACTACAAAACATCTTGAAACAAACACTTTAGCTAAAAACTTCAAAGAATTTCATTTATAGTAAAAGTATAGTTCAAAACATCCTTTTTAGAAATAAGTTTCAGTACTGTACTGAACATGTTACTGTAAATAGTATCATATTTATTTTTTAAATCACACATGATGTTATATTGATAAATTCATTGCGAACACAGCCATATATGCTGCTACACATACTTGCAATAGGAACGTCATCGAGGTTTGTGAAGCAAAATAGGGTCGGTAAGTTTGCATTCGGCATTCAAAACGTGTAATTTAATCGAAATCTAGCAACAACTCCTAAGGAATATATCAGACAAATGATCGATGCTCTTTGTAGATAATTGAGTTGTCGAATAAATAAAAGCAACAAGCCAAGTGAGGTTAATAATCCTCATGCTTCTTGCGTTGTTAATATACTGATCCAATGATGTGAATGTGTTGCTTTTAAATTAATAAGAGATTGAATTATAAAAACTTATTGCCACTTCATTTATTTCCACAGATACACCATATAAATCCAATCTTAAATAAGGTAAAGAAGGCTTAATGAATCAAATAAACATAAGTCTGATGGTGTTCCGGTCTTTAGGCGACCGACAAGTCAGCTTTACAGCATATGAGGACGATGCTTAATTTCAGTTACTTTTTTAAGGGCTGGCTATGAGATTTCAAGCACTGCTACTTAAGAAAAATAAAAATAATGCATCGTATCTAGTAATCGTATCTTTTAAAGTCCTCGTAATCTGTTAGAATCTTTTGTTCTTCTGTTAGTACATGTTAGTACATAGATTTGGTTCTTCAGTCAAGAACGCAGATTGCGTCGTAGACGAACTATGTTTATTGACAGAGCTTAAACACAAGCAGATCTATGAAACATTAAACCGATATACTACTCTCCAAGGGCTGCAATAAAACTCCTAGCAGTGTTTTCCACCCCATTCGGGCTAACGGTAGACACTGCATTCACAAGTAAAATCTGCCAGATGTGGAAGGATTTTGTGTTAGATTTTTCTCATGTTGAACAAAACTGTGTTATTTTCTACTTAACTTAGATGCTTATACGTGTTTATATTCAAAGATGTCAATTAAGAAAACAATGAAATACTTAGTATAGTGTATAAGAACACGGATATTTGAATTGACAATCATCATGTGATATGTAATGATGACATGATAGGACAGAGCTATGCTCGGAAACGGTCATATTGCTATGTGGACTTAATGAGTCAGGTGCATTTGATGACTGGTTAAAGACCAATTTTGCTCAAATCAAAATCTGACCAACGATGAAAAGGTATAGCTTTTTATAATGTTAAAAACCCCAACACAAAGCATATTTATGTTAGGTATAATAGAACGATTTATAAAGTATTGAAGTGATCATATATGATCTTCGTTATATTTTTCTCAAATAGTTAAATAGCTGATAAATAAAAAGCAAATACTTGTTCAGAAGAAGCGGTACACGAATATCAAAGAAATAAGGGTGTTATTATGTTTCAAATAATGGTCTATTGGACGACAGAAAAACCCGATCATGTACGAAAGACATGTACAATGTATCAAAATGCCCACTTTACATGCACCATATTCCATACGACCAATTTACAAAACTTTGTTCTGCAATCAATATATTTGATATATAGTTAACAACACTTGATTAACGGTATTAATATACAACAATTACTATATTTCATTTAACATTCCTCTTTTGTATTCATATATCGGTTTTTAACATTCCTCTTTTATATTCATATATCGGTTTAATACTATTATAACAAAATGCTGTCAATATATGCTCGCTACAACATGCTTCTTTCGAATTGTAGTGTATAAAGTCTTAAGTAAATATGTATGTGCAATAATCCGACAGTATTCCATAATAACAACGTACTTTTAAAACAAACCTGTTCCTCATTAGAGAATTATCAATATGTCTTACTTAATCAAATAGTAATTGGTGTTCAATTATTGCCGATAGTTTTATAGTTTCCCTGAGATACCGTTTATAACTGTGCTATCATAGTTAAACTGGAATGTCCATAAAAATGTATTGTTTTCTCATGTAGTATGCACGGATGTTCAGATTAATCACGAGTGCCAAATCTCAATGCAATAGAAATGTTGAACAAGAGTTATGAATACCATAATTTTAAACTTTACATTACATATAAGGTTTTAATAATGCGTTTGTAATTTTATTACCACACAATCACAGTACGTGTTATTGCAGAATGACCAATCCCCCAAGGCTCAGCTAAATAATATCGTTGCAGAACGTTAATCTATGTATCAATGTTTATTGGTATCCCCTTTCTTTTAGCAGAACCATATATTTGACCTTTGTTTGGTTATTACTGAATGGCGTATAACAAGGTTAATCGCATCATACATCTTATCGTATTTTAAATTAAAGAGTAACGTAAAACCTTTCATTTGTATTTCAATCACACATTGAGTACTTAACTATAAATTCAAACGAACAAAAAAGTAAGAAAACGACGAAGGGTGTGTTTAGATGTTTTGCTGTCAATTTAATTTTCTCGCGTGTTTCTTTGCATTTAAAATAATTAATTTGTTTAAACGATTGGTGACTTGCCGTTAATAATATCTCCATTTCTAAAAGTTCAAATGGTTAATTCTGATGTTAGTGTTTTATTACCTTATTATTTACAAGGTTGTGTTATGCATTACCTTCATTTCTTCAACTTACTAATAAGAAAGTAATATTTTTAAAGGTTGTCATGTTCTGAGTAATTCTATTTGTGTAACAATAATAACGCTTTACATGTTTATAATATTAAACGTAGGTATACAATAAATCAACGTCTTATAGTACTTATTATTAACAAAAGGATCAAAAAGTAAATTAAAGTCGACTGGCGTTTACACGAACATAATAGAAAAAAATAATAAGATATTCAAAATAAACATCTCATAATTGCATATGCACGCCATAAGCTTGGCAACTTGATTTCCTACAGGCAGGTCTAAAAGGTACACGCTAGTCCAGGCTTTGTGCATATAACACTTAGCATGATGGAGGTAGTCGGAATTGAAAACAAGAACTCCACAAGAACGGTACAAAACGCCATGAGTGGTCAGTCTCAAAAGATTGTTGCTGCTGAGTACTGATATCGTTCGTTAGCGTTCCGATGCAGTCACTAGCATTCGCTTTGATGACTCATATAAATATATTTTTGAATCTCCACGGCACCCTGGAACATTCAACATGACACAGGTAACGCAATTTTCACGCGACATACTATAACAACATGGTGTATTCCAATTACCCATACCATATGGAGTTGATTTCGCTTACATTATCGAAGACACACTATACTACGGTGGCTATACCACGTGGCTTTTTAAGATCTGTGTTGGGAGAATAAAGCGCGACCCAGTTAACATTTTTAATGATGTCTTTTTAAATATTTCACCATTTTTAATGGGATAAAGTGGAGGGCCAGCTCATTTGCGACAGTTTTCCTTAGGTTTCATGATTATTTTAAACAAATAAGCATTCTTTCAGTAAAGTGCAACCGCGCATTTGTAATATGAAGTCCCCACACTGACCCGACATGTTTCTAACCGTTCAAACGCGCGGTTGCACTTCACTGAATAAATACTTAATTGTTTAAAACAAATCATGATACCTATAGAAAAGGCTTACGAATGAACAAATTCTCCACTTTATCCCATTAAGAATGGCGAAGTATTAAAAAAGACATCCTTAAAAATGTAAACAGGGTCGCTCTTTATTCTCCCTACACAGATCTTAAAAAGTCACGTGGTATAGGCACCGTGTATACTGGCTTGCTTAAATTAAAATAAAAAAAGATAAGTGTATGCTGTGATGCAGTTTAAACGAATGTCAATTTAATTCATGTGTGTGTATTTTGAATTGAATAGTTTTCCATTGACGTACCCAATCAAGTTATTAAGATAAATATAAATGTTATAATATTAACATACTGTATGCTACACTCTGGGTATTGTTAATATTTGTGGTCATACTTCGTTCTAGGAAATGTGAAATACTGCATTTTAATTTAAAGGTTTCGCTTTCAAGTCAGAAAATTGTAACAAAAACAGTGTTTTCACATAGAAGGAGTGAACAAGTTTTAAATTAGGCCTGTGTCACCTGGTCGTAATTCCTCCCATTATATATAATAGTGTATTGCAGAATGTCACACTATTTTGTTTTGTATTACGTAGTTTCTTACGGGACTTGTCATTAATGTTGATATAAAACGTTTGTAAGGTACCGGTTTATTTAATCAAACATTTGTAGTTGTTCGTGCATTAGGTCATGGTTAATGTAATTTATTGTAACCAAAAACTGTAATAATATACTGTTGTCTATGTGTGTGTGTAGTTGCTTTAAAGTAAGAACATACTGCATTATCACACTAATTTGTATGAATTCGCGAGTATGCAGAATGGAACTAGCTCGAGCATTTTATTTGTATAACCATCTAACAAACTAATTAGGTTCACAAGACCATACATGTTTACAAGCATTGAAGTTTTGGCATGCATGCAAGGACAAAAAGGTTTAGGGTTAGTGCGTTTTACTAGCATGTGTAATTACTTTTGAATTGTATTAATGGTGTCGCTCTTCTTAATATATCATATCTCATTATATTTTCGACTTGCTGTTAGTGTTCCGAGGAGTCTTGTGAAATGCGTTAAAATTATACGATATAACAGATTATTAAAAGAACGGAATGGTTATTTTTACATAATTGCTTTACCCAAAGCTAAAACAGTAAATGCAACAAATGTTGTCTAACTACATAATTCCATTCCATTTAATAAGTCTTCTGATGTGTTACTATGGTAACATTATATTTACGTATACTTATGTATAATGCAAGTCTGGATNAATTTTCACGCGACATACTATGACAACATGGTGTATTCCAATAACCCATACCATAAGGTGTTGCTATCGCTTACATTATCGAAGACACACTATACTACGGTGGCTATACCACGTGACTTTTAAAGATCTGTGTTGGGAGAATAAAGCGCGACCCAGTTAACATTTTTAATGATATCTTTTTAAATGTTTCACCATTTTTAATGGGATAAAGTGGAGAGCCAGCTCATTCGCGACAGTTTTCCTTAGGTTTCGTTATTATTTTAAACAAATAAGACATCCTTAAAAATGTTAACTGGGTCGCTCTTTATTCTCCCTACACAGATCTTAAAACGTCACGTGGTATAGGCACCGTGTATACTGGCTAGCTTAAATTAAAATAAAAAAGATAAGTGTATGCTTTCATGCAGTTTAAACGAATGTCAATTTAATTCATGTGTGTGTTTTTTTAATTGAATAGTTTTCCATTGACGTACCTAATCAAGTTATTAAGATAAATATAAATGTTATAATATTAACATATTGTATGCTACACTCTGGGTATTGTTAATATTTGTGGTCATACTTTGGTGTAGGAAATGTGAAATACTGCATTTTAATTTAAAGGTTTCGCTTTCAAGTCAGAAAATTGTAACACAAATGGTGTTTTCACATAGAAGGAGTGAACAAGTTTTAACTTAGGCCTGTGTCACCTGGTCGTTATTTCTCCCATTATATATATATTGTTTTGCAGAATGTCACACTTTTTTGTTTTGTATTACGTAGTTTCTTACGGGACTTGTCATTAATGTTGATATAAAACGTTTGTAAGGTACCGGTTTATTTAATCAAACATGGGTAGTTGTTCGTGCATTAGGTCATGGTTAATGTAATTTATTGTAACCACAAACTGTAATAATATACTGTTGTCTATGTGTGTGTGTAGTTGCTTTAAAGTAAGAATTTTATTTGTATAACCATCTAACAAACTGATTAGGTTCACAAGACCATACATGTTTACAAACATTTAAGTTTTGGCATGCATGCAAGGACAAAAAGGTTTAGGGTTAGTGCGTTTTACTATCATGTGTAATTACTTTTGAATTGTATTAATGGTGTCGCTTTCCTTAATATATCATATCTCATTATATTTTCGACTTGCTGTTAGTGTTCCGAGGAGTCTTGTGAAATGCGTTAACAGTATACGATATAACAGATTATTAAAAGAACGGAATGGTTATTTTTACATAATTTTTACATAATTTTACCCAAAGCTAAAACAGTAAATGCAACAAATGTTGTGTAACTACATAATTCCATTCCATTTAATAAGTCTTCTGATGTGTTACTATGGTTACATAATATTAACGTATACTTATGTATAATGCATGTCTGGATATTAAAGTTTGCGCATAACAATTACTTAATACCCTTAATGCATAATAAACGATATATGATGAATTACGTGGCTATAGTTTTGTATCGTGTTCTCGGCCGATTCGGTTTGTTTGATTAAAAAAATAACAGGGAAACACAAAATTTAATTAATTATTCTTAATGAAACTTATGTTCGATCGTGTATGCGATACATTTTTAGTATTTATTGGACATGAAAACATATACAAAAAAAACACAAGGACAACTGCATCAGCCTCCATGAAAATTTGCAATAATTTATACTGCTTAGAAAATACCTTTTTTGATGTTTAATTACAATACATGTACGAAAAAAATAAATTGGCATGGCAGTTTGTCATTACCAAACAATACACTATCAACTTTGAATCGATGCGGTTTTAGCAACGTCCACAATACAACTATGACAACTATGATACTTTTTACAAGACAATCAGGCGTAGTATGTCTGATGTGTAGCCCAATTAGTAGTTCGAGTTACATGTAAATAATCACAACTGTAAAGTAAACAGCAAGATACATATTATGTATAAACACGGGGCCCGTTCTCAGCACTAGGTGTCAAGTAAAAGATGTTTATGTCTTATCATAATGAGCAAATAAAAATTTAACTTAAATCCATTTAGTAGAAATGTTTATCAACGTCCTGCGTCGTCTGAGAGGCGGTAAATATAACTTCTCTGATGTAAACCGTGCATATGATCAAAGTACAATTATTTAACACAAATACGTCACTTTGATACTGATTGGATGGGAACGGTACAATTATTATGTTAACATGGACAATTTAAGAGGGATATTGATCCAAAAATGTGTAGTGAATCGACATTTTTCTATGGTTATCCACTTCTATATATTATACGGAATGTATGGTATGTCTTGTTTAACTTCTGCGAGCGCACTTTGTTGATTTAACAGTGTAGCTTTTGTGAACAACATTGTAAAATTATGTCCAGCTTTTTGTTGAGTGACAAAAGAGCTGAGGACGATTACAAGCTGAGCTTAATGATATGAACATAGTTTTGTAGACAATGAAATTCATACGGTTATAAGCGACATCAATATTACCAATGCATTTAAAAGTAAATATATAATACAAATAAAAGTGGTAATTGTTGAACATTTTATGTGCTAATGCTTGGAAGCTTATTACATTCATTATGACACCAATTAAAAAGGCAATTTAATCAAGTGTGTATATCAATGCACCAGAAAGCATTTGTTTCATTGTAATGTTAATAATTAACGATTGTTATAATACATTGACATTGACGCGTACAAATACGTAGCAGAACGATTGCCATAAGATGAGCAGAGGTCATTGGCTATATTTAATTGCAAGGCCGCGTCTTTTGCACCCACCCTTGCCTTAAGAGAAACATATTGTGATGCAACAATCACTTTGGAACCTTGGTTTTATTTACATCGCCGTGCAATCAATATCGTAAGATATTCGTTAGCAGATTCTTCAATTATTTTCTTTCGCATTGCACACATAGGAAAAATTGCTTTCAATCCTGAAATACATAAAGGAACACGAACTGTAAGCACTCAAGACAGTAAATAAAGGTCTAAGACGAATACATACAATAAAAAGAGTAAATATATATTACTGTTATTAGTGCTATTGTTCCTCACAAATACGTGATGATGTTTTCTGTCAACAGCAACGTGTGTTTGATACATTGTCGACGATGTATCTGAGTGATACGAGTTAATCAAATACCGTTATTCTGTACATGTCATGTTCATGCTAGTTATATAAACCCATAACAGTGTGACAAATTCCAATCACGTATATGGAGATTTATAATTAAGTTTTCATCATTAATTTTATATACCTGCATCGAATATTTATAAATTTGAGTTCTGTGTGTATATATGTGTATTTATATAAACGTTTATAAAGTGAAACAATACATATGCATATTATTCGCAACAAGTAAATGTAATGGAGTGAAAAGTCATGATGTCGATGCAAATGAAGAGGACAATTCATACAAGAAAAATCATACAAATGATTACACCTGGGACCATCGCGTTGCAACAAAAAATTCTAGCCGGCTCATAGCATGCTGAATATCATTAGTATTATAGATTCATTCAAAGAACAAGCACCTGTGAATAACCGTTAACCTCACACAATTGTTATTGAATAAAAACAGCTAAAACACAATGAGAAATTTACCCTTGTCCACCAATAGATTTCTTTTGGCAATACGTTGGAAAAATAAAACGGCTGACATTGCGTATTGAGCCTCATTCGATCAATTAGGTTTTCACATTCAAATGATGGTACATATTTGAATCAGAGTCTTGGAAAACTCCTGTATGTAGCACAGTTTTAGAAAGGTATACATCGCATATTCACACTGAGAAAGAACAGATTCTTCTCTTATTTTTTCAAGTGCAAAGTCTAGAAGCATAAACACATTTGAAATTCCCTTTAACCAAATGTAAGATACGCATTAAAGATTTTCAATATTAACCATTGAAACCATAGCAATATGATATCTTCGGTCACATAGATGTTTTGTCTAATTAAAATTGGGCTTTACATTTGGAAAGGGTGTCCGGCGATGCTGCTTATTAGGAAGTACTCTGGTACGATTAAAATACAATATTTGCATAGCTAACGTAGTGTATCGATTCATCATAGCCTGCGTTAATATTTGATAAATAATTGTTATTTTTTCATCATTGTGTATATTGAATAGTGTGGAAATCAACTCCACATACATTTAACTACACGATCATTAATCCAGATAAATATTACATAAGACAGACAAAGAGTTTCTTACACTCTTTCAAGACAAGTATTATGTTACAGGCGCTAAGCAAACACACGAACGGACATGACACATTTTAATACTGTATTGCAAAAGGAAATACTAACGGTTACTGGTAGGAACTTAGTTTAAACCGAAGTCGACCGAAAAATGGTTCAATTATTTGTATAGAAGCATCAGTGTTAATACATGTACATTCTGTATCGTTTTAACTGAATGCAATAATGGTTGTAACATACGAAATCAATTGGTCCGAATATAAAACATACAATCGACGCTTGGCAATCACAGCGCATACTCGATTTAATTAAATTGCATCACCTGTGGCAAGTACATGAAAACTGCTCTTAAACAAAATAAACAAATAATTAGAAATGTGTTATAATTTTACATATTTGGATTGTTATTTTATTTTTATTTTTGTTTGGTAAGATGTTAATTTAAATTCCTAAATGCGTAACTTAGATTTTGAGGCATTAACTCGAATGATGATTGATCCACCCATTTTGTGTCCGCCGACGAACATGTATATGATAGAGAGACCTTTTGTTATAACTATCAATAAACGGGTCTAGTTATGCCCCAAAGGTAGGCATATAGTGATCGTCTGTCTGTCCGTCTGTCTTTCCGTCTGAAATTCCGTCACACTTTGCGTTTAGGTTTTTCGCTTAGGTTTCGAAAGGTCATCCTATGGTGACAAGCCTTGTTTGTTTTTGAAATCGTGTATTATAATATCAATCCTCTAGTATAAAAATCATAATCAGTCGTTGCGTGTCTAATGTTTAATACGGATGGGTTTATTCACAAAACAAACACAGATCGCAATATTGTCAGCAAGCGTCAACTTGACGCCTCAAATGCAATATATGTATTAATCAGTAAAAGTAGTCAATGGTATTATATTTCGACATGCAATCGTTTATTTTATCCGTACGTGTCTTAGTTCAATTTATCCTAGTATCCTTCGCATTCATTTCTGCGAACCTTTTTTAAGATAAATATCGATGCTTTCTTAACAGCAAATTCAACTTTGGTTATCGTTACACAGCCTTACTAACTACGAGCGTTTTATTGAAATCAAAACGTAGCCACCACTCCTTTAAGATTAAGGAATCTATCAGACAAATGAGCGATGCTCTTGTACATAATTGAGTTGTCCAATTAAATAAAAAAGCAACCAAAATGAAGTTTGTATTAATAATCCTCATTCTTCTTGCGATGTTAATACTCTTGGAATGTATTGCTTTAATAAGAGCAAGAATTACAAGAATGTATTGCCGTTTTGTTTATGTTGACATAAAAATATATGCAAAAAACCTAAAATAAAAATAACACAACTTATTCAAACAGATAATTATACGACTGAGGGTATTCCGGCCTTCAGGTGACCAACCTTACGATTAACGTTCCAGCATATTGAGGACACTGCTTAAGGTCGGCTATCTGTTTAAGGGCCTGCTTGGAGGTTTCAAGCACTGCCACTTAAAGAGTCAAAACGGAATAAATCGTATCTAGTTCTCGTATCTAGTTAAGTCCTCTTAATATACCCAAATCCTTTTGTTCTTCTGATAGTACATGTTAGACAGCCTTTGTTCTTCTATTAATAACGCAGATTGCGTTGTTGACGACATTTTATATAATATTGACCATAATCAGCTCTGTACAAGTAATTCACCGAACGACTGCACTACAAGGCATTCAAGCCTCGCTGGATGTTGCGCCCCAGTCGGGCAACTGAAGACACCGCATTCACAAGTATAATCGTCCAGATGTGGTAGGCTTTTGTGTTTATATCCCTTCTCATTTAAAAGCGTATTATTTTCTCCATAAATAAGCTTTTTTAGATTGAATACATTTTTTTATTCACAGATGACCAATTACAGAAAACACATAATACCTTATATAATGTGTAATAACAAACATATTCGAATCGCAAATCATAAAGTGATGTGTTATGAATGTAGGACATGGACAGAGCTATGCTAAGAAGCAGTCATACCAATGCGTGGAAGCTAGGCATCAACCTTTTTGGATTACTAGTCATAGCACAAATCAAACACTGAAAAACGATGAAAGGGTGAATCATTATATATAACTAAATATGCAAAAAAAGGAATATTTATATAAGGTATAATATAATGTTGCATTATTTTTTTAAGCGATCATATATTTTCTTCGTAATATTGTTTTCAAATCAAATAAAACTAAGATGAATACAAAATGGATATTCAATACACGTTCAAACGAGGTGGTTCCAGAACATCAACGAAATAAAAGTTTGATACAGTTCCAAATAATGTAATAGTGTACATAAGAAAACTTAAACCTTCTGTCCAACTTTTTTTGTTCTGTAATAAATACGAATACACGTTTTGGTATTGGTCGTTTTGAATATCATTTAAGTGAACACTATTGTATAAATAGTATCAATATACAAAAGTAATTAGATGTTATTTAACATTCCTCGTACCTATTTATGATTTTGATTAAGATTAAGAAAATAAAAAGCTAACATTAAATCGCTTTGTAATGGTTCGTTGCAATTGTAGTTAATATAGGCCGAACGTTAAAAGTTGCAGTAAACCGACAGCGTTCAATAATAAAGGCGTTATTGTAAAAACATACCTGTTCCTTTTCAGAACTTACTTAATTGAATAGTACATTGTTTTCAATTAGTGTCGATGTTTCCCTGAAATACAATGTAAAAGCTAAGCTTAAATCAAATGGACAAATAGTACTTATTTTGAATTTGTTTCTCTTATAGCTGTGGTATCATACTGTTATTCGAATCGCAAAAAAATGTTATGACATATGTAGTTTGCCTGAATGGTCATATTAATTATGGATACCGAACTTTTATTAAATAGAAACTTTGGACAAGAAATATAAAAAACATACATTTCACATATTAAAACGACAAATCCCTATCTGGTTAAAACAACGCGCTGTCATTAGAATTACGTAACAATCTCAGTATGGTTTATCAAAGAATTGCCAATCCCCTTAGGCTAAGCAAAATATAATCGTTGCAGAACGTTAAGTTGTTTGTCAATGTTTATTGATGTCCCCGGAGTACACATTGCCACCAAGCCATAATGCCCTACACGAACATGTCTTATTGAAGTATGTTTAATATTACCAGTTCCGATTTGTAGACGCTTCGTTTGATACCATCAAAGCTGCATTTTATTTTTTTTCAGAAAAAAAAGTTTTACCTTTATTTTGTTATTACAGAATGAGGTATACAAAGGTCACTCAAATCTGATCGTATTTATAATTGAAGGGAAGCATATAACCGTTCATGTATACGTTGATCACACAGTGAATAACTAAATGTAAATTTAATCGTAACTAAACATAGAAAGAAAAGAAGGGTTTGCTTAGATATGTTGTTATCAGTTTGGCTTTCTGTGGTACATTCTGATGTTGAAATTAGTGTTTTATTACCCTATTATTTACAGGGTTGTGTTATGCATAACCTTCATAACAGTCATAACTTCATTTACTTTTTAAAAACGACCGTTTATACAGCTAGTCATGTTCTTAGAGGACGGTTTTGTGTAACAATAATAACGCTTTACCAGAATATGATACTTGTGTTACAAACACATAGAGTACAGAGTGTGACAATAAGATAAGTAACAGAAATGAAAGCGCACGAAACAAAATAGTACAAATGAACACGATACTACATATGAGCATTTCATAACTGCTAATTCACGCCAGGAAAGCTGGCAACTTGCTTTCCTAGATACAGGTCCAGAAGGTGCACGATGGTCCGGGCGCTGTGCCTATAACAATTAGGAGGATGAATGTACAGACACATGCAAACGGGAACTTCGTAAGAACGGTATATTACGCCATCGGTTCTCAGACGCAAAATAGCGTGGCTGCTGAAAACCGATTGCGTTCTTTAGCGTTCCTATGCAGTCACTGGAGTTCGCTTTGAGGACGCCGTAACATCTCATCACGCAAAAAAGCTCGTGCGATCTCACGGCGCTTTGAAAAATTGGCAACTTAGTTGTCACACGGTATTATGTGACAACAGTGTGTTTTCCAATTGAACGTACTCTTGCGAGTGCGTACATGATTGAAGACACACACAGCTGTCTAGTTTGTAGTTTAAAACTAGGAGAGAAAACAAGTAAATGTATACTGTTGTGCAGTTTAAACAAACTCTTATCAAGTGCATTCATTATCGAATATTTCGCACTGAATAGTAAGCCATTTTCGTACCCACTCAAGTAATTAAGATAAATATAAATGATATTAATTTACATTTGTCGTTATTCTACGTATGTGGCTATTAATATTTGTTTATACTTCGGTGTATAATATTGTTTATATTTTACTTAATAGCCATATATTTTGAGGGGCATGAACTATCACAATATGGTGAATATCACAATAGTATAGTGTATAGTGTTATACCACTCAGAGCTCAATTCATACTGGCATATTTACCATAAACTATTTGAAACTATGTTTCGTTTATGAATAAAATTATAACATGTAAACCGTGGTGTCTTATGAATATAATTATGTTATATCGCGTGTGATGTCTGGTTGTAAAACGTGCTTGCTTTCTATCACAATTATATTGCGATGTGCTTGCTTTTTTAAATATCCATAATTGTATTGTTCTAACCGAAAAACTACACTTGCTTACTCTATTCTTTTAATAAAATTACCAGGTATAGTTGAATGCTTCTCATGGAAAAAGTATTGTCAGTAATCAAGCAGAACCTAATTTCATTATGCTTTCATGAGTTAAATCAATGTATATAATACTGTTCAGCTGGTCCAATTTTACACACAAAAAAACATTTGTTCTTTTTATGTATCAATGCTTCACATGTTGAATAACTCAATGTGTCGAATATGGTTACTACATAGGTGTTTCCAACTCTGTTAACACAGTGGAATCACACAATAAGAACAATACATCTAATGTGTGTAGTATCTTATGAAGACATGTTTTTCCAGCTTCACGAGCAGAGATATTCTAGACAGATAGTGCATACACTTAGCATGAGAGTAAAATCATACGCCTTCAGTTTTATATGATTGTATGCGTTACATACCATGATGTATGATAAAAGGTTTCCGAGTATTGGACACTGCATTACATACCATGATGTATGATAAAAGGTTTCCGAGTATTGAACACTGCGTTACATACCATGATGTATGATAAAAGGTTTCAGAGTATTGGACACTGCATTACATACCATGATGTATGATAAATGGTTTCCGAGTATTGAACACTGCATGTTCGTGCATTGTGAACGTCAAAAAGTAATTGATGATCTACTTACTATTGTTTTCATAGCCGTGCTCTTTTGTATGTAGCTTATCGTATAGACGTAAATCGCCAAAAAGTACAATGCGGCGACCAACTGAATAAGAGTGTGATAAGAATTAATTCACTTAACTTTATTCCAACATATTCGACATTTCATAAACGATACCAATAAAAACCAAACACAAATTAAGTTAAATAACGCATATTGATTTTGCTAATATATATATCGGAAAAATCGGTGTTATTAGAGTGTTTTCGAGTATAAATAATAATGTTATGTTACGCAATACACATGTGATTTTACAATAAGGTTATTTTGAATAGTCATTCATCGTTATCGTGTTCACAACTTGAAAAAAAAGCCAGTGGTAAATATAATAGAATGCAAGTCTTATTATACATATTATCTTGAATAAAATGATTGTTTTCAATTAAAAACGACACATGTATAAGATAACTCTGTCGAATAAAGACGACATCGAACAATTACTCGGACATTTTTTATAAATTCACTTTCCTAACCTGTATAATGGCGACCTTACTTTACATTTGGCGAACATGTATTAATTATACGTGTTCGTGTAAAAACATATGTATAACATTCAGGTAACTTCACGGTTAAATGGACCTTCATTTTTAAATGACAAAGTCAAAACCATCGAAAAACTGATATTCAAAATCGAGCACATCATGTTGTCTTTTTCTGTAAACAAATGTTATTCGAAGCAAATAGTTTCTCGTTTTTCAAGTTAATATAATATAATATTATTGTGATTGCATCACTTCTGGGTTATTGGAAATATTTCGATTTTACCACAATATGCATTACATTTAAAATGCAGTGTTGTCTATGGGGTGTGTATTTTGTTTTTGGTTTCTAGATTGAGCATGCTGCATGCTTAAATGAATGTGTATGAAATGGCGACTACTGAGAATGTCACGAAATAGTGCACTTTATTAGTAAAACCATCTGCCACACTGATAAGGATCACTCACAAAAAACTGTTTGTATGCATTTAGTGTCGACACGCATGCAAGGAGGTACAAGCTTGCATTAATTGTGTCTCTGTACTTAATTATGTAGTTTATAATTTGTGTGCTGTTAATGTACAGAGCAGTTATATGCAATGCTTTGAAATTATATGATTTTACACATTATAAGAAGAACGGAATGGTTACATTTAAGTTAAGTTATAAATGGTTGATAAACCACATTGCTACATTCATTTACCCCAGTCTTCTGCTATGTTATGATGATTACAGAATATTAACTTATAACGTTGAGGAGGTATGCCTAGATAATTCAGTTTTTATATAACAATGAAATATACACAATGTATAAAATCGAATATGATACATTCTGCTTCTACATGCCTGCTGTTTAATTAGAAAGACAATCAAATAAAGGTGCTAATAGAATGTAGTTAAGTCGCGAATACATGTAAAACCATGGTCTTGCATCTTTGCTGGTATTTTAGTTTCTCGAAATAAACTTATAGTATTCAACATCAACTTAGTGTTCTCTGTATTCGCACACTCACCGAGTTAATAATAATTGTTTGATAGCAAAGCATGTTTCGTAGTTATTTTAGTAAACCAATCCATTATAAACTAATTCCGTTGCTTACCTAACGCATGTTTAAGAGAATTTAAAAGAATGTACATGTTATATAAGCAGGCAGACGAACACTTGCTTAGCTTAATATTCCCTGTATTTAAAATTAAAGTATGTGCGGTAAAATTTATCTGAGGATTAAAGTTTTTACCAACACACACAATCTTTAGGATGCCGGTATATTTGAAATAACCTGCTTGGATACGTGCATTAACTTCTGTGAGATTAATACGTCATTTTCTTTCCATCTCTTAGTGGAGCGAGCTTAACTGGACCATGAACTTTTCGTTATGAATCTTATTTTCGATCGTGTTTGCCATACATATGTTGGACTTATTATAAATGCTTCCATATAACAACATATGACAAACATCATCGTCCGTAATCATTTAGACTGTTTGTGCAATACAGTTCTTACATTATAATACGTATATGAAGAAAAGCCATACATTGGCATTTAAGTCAGCTATTAACACATATACAATATCAACAGAAAACCGATACGGTTTTGGAGACGTTCACAGTATAACCATGGTACATGTAACAACTTTAAACCTACTAATCAGGTGAGTTAACAGTGTAAGTATTCAACACTGCAATGTAAATAGCAACATACATATTATTTACAGACATTTGACACGAGATGTCAAGTATTGAGAGCGTATGTCTTTTCAAGAAACGTCAAATTACCGTTCTACGTCCTCCGCAAGGCGTTGGGCTAAGTAAAATCTATTTCAAATTATCAGTGGATATTGTGACCGTATCGGCAAAAGTTTACCCTAATAATGAGTGGATGGACACGGTATGCTTATAGTATACACATGGACACGTTTAGAGGGGTATCATTTCAAAAAGATTACATAATTTACATTGGTATGTTGTAAGTTTAACGGACCATAGGGTTTGTCTTCTTTAATAATGCGTGCGCAATATATTTCCTAAAAATTGTATATTTTGTTAATAGCATAAACAATATAATGTCAAGCCTTGTTTTCATCGACTGACTCATACAATACAATTGAAGTTCCTACTTAATCACATATTATTTTTTTTAAATTAATACTTGTCAATAATTTACATTCATTCACAATTATTTATTTCGCACGTTTTGCCAGGTTAAACCAATGATTTAGCTGAAACCCATGTTGTCATTTAACAATTTGACATCTCGCCAACTGTCAATCAAATCCTTATCTAAATATCGATCGACCAATCAGCCATCGATTAATCTGGCGCTTTAGTTACCAACGAGCTGTCCGCCATTGTGTAGACACGCTTAATCTACATATTCACATTTTTCAACGAGTTTCGTTCGTTTTCCTCTTTGAAAACGAAGATTAAATATAGTTTAACGGTGTCGATTGGGCTTGTGTAACTCGGGAAATCGATATCCAGAAAGAATAGTTGGTGGCATTGCATTTATACCGTTTCCAAAGCCGAAAAAGTATTTCTAGAAGTGTAAGAGATGGATAAATGCAGTTTGTACCCATGAACAACGGAACGTCAACACTGTCAACGACAATTACAATATGCCTTTATCGAATATATTAGCAGATTTAAATAGTTTATGACATCGATCTGATCATCACATAATATTTGGTGTTTTTAATAGTTTTATCAGTTATAATGTCATTAAAAGAAGCAAGGTTCATCTGCATTACTTTAAGAGTTATAAAACTCAATATGTAGCCTAATTCATGCTGTGATTTATTACTCTTAAAGTAATGCACTTGATTGTCATTATACATGTTATTAGAAGGTGGCACGTGATATCTTATCTTAATACCGGTATCTACACATGTGCAGACATGTGGTGTCACCAATTAACGCTTTTAATCCACACTTGTAGATAAAATGCCTAATTCTCATTTTTTTCCAACGCGTTTCGTTTATATTGTTCGAAAAAAAGAGGAAATTAAATATGGTAAAACGGTGTAAATAGGGTTTATATAATTCTGACATTAGGTATCTAGAAAGATAAGTTAGATGAATTAAATGTATACCATTTTCAACGCGCAAATGCGGTCTTGACAAGTGCGAGTGGAAGCTTCAATGTGTAGAATTAACAGAGATCCCCCTTATAGAACATATTTTGTTTTTCAAAAACTGGAAAAGTAATATGGTCATTTAAGTGAAAACCATTTTATGTCTTAATAAAAACGTATCGATAAATGCCATTGTATAAGAGTTATTTATTACTGATATAACCAAAAAATGTGGTAACTTGGAAGAAGTCGGTACCGGCGCGAGCGTCTGATACTGGTAGCTTTATTAAGAAGCCTGCCCGAAATCCCTTCATACAACGCTAATTTATATTAGACAATGACCATACTGATTTTGTTGTTTTTCGCTTTCAATTATAATGATTGATAAATGTCCAGCAATGTGCAATAATATTAATATCAATTTCATATGTTATAACATGTGGGATTTAGGTACCCTCTCGGCGTCAGAAAGCGCGTCAAAAATATCACCAAAATCCCAGTTATAAAGCGCTCTTTCGTGTCAAATACACGGGGAAAAAAAGGTTTCGTTTATATTTTCGTAGATGACATGGGTAAATACCAGTGTAGACGTGTTAATTTATTGCTCATACCACCTTTACACGTGGTAACAGGTTCGATTTCGGTAAGCGCGCACGCGTTTGAGAGCGTGTTTAACGTACCGAAAAACCCGTTCTAAATGGATGATGTTCTCTATAAAAAAAAATTTGCATATGCGGAATAAATAAATGACACAAACCCCTTTAACAAGTGTTATGTACTGTGAACAAGTCCTTAAAAATCATCCGGAATATCGCGTAATCTATAGGCAATTTATAGGCAAAGAAGCCACTTTGGTGTTAGCTTGTCTAAATTTGCTAACCGCTAAGCCACTTGATTAATCGATGATCGTCCAGGCGAGATGTCAATTGAATTATGTTCTATATACTGCGAAAATCATTAAAATACAGATACCGTGTTCTGTATAGTAATTTATTTCGCTTTTGTTTTAATCGTAAGAAAGCGTATCCATCGCAGCAGAAGCAGAATACGGCATTTGTTGCAGACCGGAATTCACTAAACATCGGATCGGCGTCTGCGCGAAGCTTCCATCGCGTCAAAAAGAATAAGCAGACATACTGATTGGCGTATTTTGGTTGTAGCCGGTAATCGCCTATAATAGTTGGCGATCATTTTGCAATTATTTAAAATAATGCTTCGGTTATATTGCCGAAAGAGTGTTGTAGAAACGCCGTTTTAGAGGGCAATAAGCGCGCCTCGACCGCGCAGTGAGGAAGATGTACGAACGCTATGCAAGTGGTAGGCGTTTGAATGGCGACTAAACGGCATTAGCGCGCCTTTAGCCCTCTAGGAGCGCATCGTACTGTAACACTTCGTACGTGCAGTAAGAACGCTGTGTTTTGAATAATTATTAAGTCGTTATTATTTAACCGTCGGACTTCTGCATACATATATAATCGATGGGAATATGTAGACAACATTTACCGAATAGCGTGATTGTTTTTAAATGTGTGGCTCTAAAAAAACACATAAATAAAATATCAGACATTTTATCCTTTCATGTGTTTACATTGTTATACTTTTTGTCGTTATTTGGTTGACATTGTATTAACAAAACATCTAAATAATTGAATGACCATTTACTTACAACGCAAGCAGAATGGTGATTGTTAACCTCACTTGGACTGTTCCGTTTATTTATTTAGCAATTCAATTACGAAGAAGAGCCTTAAACATTTGTCTGATAGATCCTTGGGGAGTGGCGGCACTTCGCGATTTCATTAATGCGTTGTTATTGACGTTTGGATTGATAACCATAATTGGATATCCTATTTAGAAAGAGAGAAAGTATTTACGTGAATTAAGTTTGGTGCACCGGCGGACGGATTTATTAACACAAATTGTACGTAGTAACAGACGTGCACTCGGAACAGTTACATGTAATAAGATAACAGAACTAACTACTTTTACCGAGTATCAAATATTTACAATCGATGCTTAATGTATTTGCGAAGAATGCATAATTTGTTTCTTTTTCTAATTGTGACAATAACTGATGCAATATTTGTACTGCATTGATGAAATTATTCCTGCATATGTACAATATATTCCAATACTTTAGTTTGTATTCACGAAGTTTCTTTGGAATACTTCAGACTTGTCCAGAGAATCAAACAATTTAATTATCAGGCACGCTCAGTGTTATTGTACGTAGTAATTAAATTTTCTAATCTTGATATTGTAAAATAAGGCGATCGTTGTTTGTGTTATGTATACGCATTTATTAGAATGTTCCTTTTATGATGATTTTAGAAAATTGTATATAAATACATATAACTGGAAAAGACCAAACATGATATAATTTATTGATTTAATGCAATTTGATAATACAAGTAATAAACAGAAACTAAGCACAGTTTGTAAATAAAGCATTTATTCAAAGAAACCTGTATAAATATTATTATGATTAATTTTGTTAAATGTTTTAGTCAAACTTGACTTCTTTCACTCTTGTAGATTCGTCTTTGTTGTTTTCTATGTTATAACTATAACATTGTTAAATAGATTATTAATGATGTTATCAAATTGTCCTAGACCTTTTCATGTATTTATACTTTTTTTAACAACTTACGAAATTTAATAATGATCACATTTCATGCTTTTATATATGTTACTATGTTACTATATCATGTATACCCATGTACTGTATGTCTATTGTATCTTGAATAAACCATTATATACTGACTGGTCAAAGGTTGATTTACTGTATTATATTTTTGTTATTAACAAAAAACTATTTCAAACAAAAGCTTTGAGTGTGTGCCCATTAATAGTTGGTATACAATCAATGCTATTCGGAGAGAACTCTTAATATCTTTATGTGAAAAAAGAACCATGAAATAAAAAATGGAACAAATTGCAGACGGTCCACGAATGTGAATATTGTTAATTGTAAGACATTATATAACAAACCAGATCAACATCGGAAACTCCGGTATGAACATAGTCAGGACACAACTAAAGACGGCCGTGAAATATGGTATTACTTAAGTAACATATAATTTTCTAATATGATTATATAAATTAAAATGCAGGTGATACAAAATTAAATCTTATGCAACCACAAATGTTTTGGTCGCGACAAAATGTGAGCTCTGCTTACCCGCACATAGTTTGAACTGAAATTATATGCATTGCACATTACAAAATTGGCAACACACTGTCCGTATTTGATTTAAGTTCGTATTTGCGTATGTCGCATAATGTATGTAAATGCCTTTAATTGAACATTACTCGTTTATATTCATGAACTGGTTTAAAATTCAGACAATGCAAAGATGATATTAAATCGCTTTAAATCTGTGCAATAAGCGGACGTTGTTCTTTTATAACGGCGTAATTGTTAAAGCACATGTTCCTCTTTTGATAACTATCACTTTGTTTCACTTAATAAACATATACATGGTGATAAATGATTGTTGATGGTCTTATAGTTCCCTGACATAAAATTATAGAGCTCAGCTCAAATAAAATAAACACAATAATTCCACGATATGAACCCCGATAATACGCGTATTGTTGTATTTTACAACGATCAGAACTAGATTCGCCATTTTTGTATATGTCTTATGCAGTTTGCCTGGATGTTCATATACATGATGGGTACCTTAAACATATTAAACCATCAATCCATTTCTGGTTAAACCCATGCGTTTGCATTATAATTACGACACATTATTTGTAAATTTGATTACATAATTACCAATCTCCTTTGGATCAGGGAAATATTATCGTTGCAGAACGCTTAGCTGTTTGTCAATGTTTATTGATGTCCCTTGAGGGCACATTGCAACCAACCCGCAGCGCCTCACACGAACATGTTTTATTGCATTATGTTTTTCTATTACCATTCCCAATTTGAAGACGTTGTGTTTGATACCATAGAAGCTGCAGTTTCCTGTTTTGCCGAACAAATAAATGTGACACAAGTTTTAGATTTTACTCAATGACGTATAAAACGTGCACGCATATCTCATCTTATTCCAAATTAAATAGTAACATTAAACGTTCAATGCTTACGGAAATCACACATTGTATAGTTATATGTAAATTAACACGAAACCAAAATTAAAGACAGAGAGGTAGTGTGTTCTTAGATATTTTGTATCACTTTGGTTTTCAATTATTATAAAGCGTTCCATATTCTAAGAGTAAGGGTTGTTGTTACAATAGTAACGCTTTACTTGTTAATGATATAAAACTTATATATAAATTAATGTAACGTCTTATAAAACAGAGTATACACATACAGATTTTAACAAAGTAACTGACAGTCCATCGGCTTTTGCACAATAAAACAAACATAGTTGTACTAACGCATACGATATTACACATACATGTTTCATAATAATTATTGCTGATGCACGCAAGCAAGCAGGCAACTTGCTCACCACGATACAGGTCTAGAAGGTACACGATGGTCCAGGCGCTGTGTACAGAACACTTAGCATGTTAAAGGTGCTGGTTGCACTCAAGAAATACACAGGGAGGGTAAAGAACGCCATCGGTGTTCATTCAACATACTGTTGCTGCTGAGTACCGATTGCTGTGTACGTTATTTTTACATGCTTGCATTACTCAATGCTAAAACAATAAATGTAACTTATGGTTTGTAATCACATTATTACTTTCCATTCGATATGTAGACTGCTGTGTTCATATGGCTTAATTAAAATGACGTAGAACGTTTATCAGGCATCAACACACAGAAAGCATTTATATGATTAAAAAAACCTCCTCTACGCCCCTTTCGAGTTGTTAAGGCTACACGAACGAAACTTACTAAGCTTATTGGTCAATAATGTGGAAAATAAAAATATGTCGGATAACATGTATTAAATGATTAAATAATTACTAACAGAAAACAATTAGAGGATGCTACATTTAGGGTCAGTTGGATGATATATCCTGCTGTGATACGTTCATCAACTTTTGTGTGATTAACATGCCAACTCCGTGCTATTTCTAGGTGCAACGAGCTTAGCTTGTACATTAATTACGTATGCTGATGCTTATGTTCGATCGTGTTTGCCATACATAGTTTAGACTAATTGGACATTTGCAAATATATAACACATATGTACAACTGCACGATCCTCAAAGATAATTCGCATTTTACTGCCTATGAAATACAGTTTGATTTTAAAATTGTATTACGTGTACGAAAAAACACATAAATGGTGTTGCAGTGTGCACTTTAGAATGCATACAGTATCAAAATTGAACTAAAACGGTTTTAGCAACGTCCACAAAACAACCACGACAAACAAAATAAATGTAGACATAACAATCTGTCGTACTATTTCTACTTTGTAGCCCAATTGCAAGTTCCAATTACAATATCAGTATTAGTTTTAACTTATTTATTTTAGCTCGAATGCATCGAAAGCCGTAGGCTTATATAAACGCTCTCTAGTCCGTTTCCTGGGGCTATAACCAGTACTTGGTGTCTTTGGGGGTGATCTAAAGAACGCTCCCACTATGGGGATCGAACCCGTGACCTCCCGATCGCTCGGCGGACACCATATCCACTACGTCACGGCGATCTTAAACATTAGTATTCAACATTGTACAGTTAAACGACAGATACATATTATTCACAGACACTTGTCCTGTGCAGAACACTATACGTCAAGTTACCTATGTGTATGTCCTGTAATGATAGGAAAATATAAATTAGCTTGATCCTATTGAGTAGAAATGCTAATCAACGGTCTACGTCTTCTGCGAGGCGTTAGGCTAAAGATCACTTCCCTCAAGAACATGGTACAGTAATATCATTTTACTGGCGAAGATGGTGCATTTGGTCACTTGTAAATGCTTTAACACAAATACGTGACTTTTATAATGATTGGATGGACCCGGTATACTGATTGCATGAACATGTGCCGTACTGTACTGTTTTAACAATCGGTTCTTTGCCATAAATAAAGGATCACGAAGGTGTGTATGATAGAAATGCAATACTGCTGGAGCTTCTGGAGTTTCACTTCTGTATATGGACAATTAAAGAGGGGTATTGATCCGAAAAAAGGTTGTTAATTTAACTTTTCTTAAGTTAATGCACTTTTGTATGTAACGGACCGAATTGTATGTATTTTTAACTTTTGTTCTGTTCAAATACGTTGAAAAGAAAAGTGTATATTGTGTTAAAAAATGCACTAAAATACTCATATTCACAATGTCAAAAGTATAATGATTAGTATATGTGCTTGGTCTCCTCAATCTAGAAGTGTTTATTATTTTCGAATTACATGCGACACATGGGTTTGTCATAACTTATTGTATGAATTTCTGTATTCTGTTTGTTTTACCTTTTCTTACAATATTTTGTTACACATTTAGGTACATTAGCACCTTACCATTTAGGTGCACCAGTACTGATCCTTATTTAGCCAATGTTATATATCATCAGGTTGTAACTTTCAATAAACTTGTCAATAAAGCTCGCTTTCTGATTCGTAAAAGCTGTTAACATTGGTATAACATAATAAACATGACACTTATAAACAGTATGTGTATTGTGTAATATAAAAATCCCGCACAGTTACACAGAATGTCGTTGTTTGCAAACAAGTACCATAACGCAGCTAATGAATTATAAAGTCCATGTGTTTACGTTCAAATCATGTTATCACATCAGCAATATATCAAAATCAGCCTATGCATAGGTACGTTTCTTTATATACGGTCGGATAAATCTATGTAAATGCATATTACGGCATACACATCTGAATACTATTGCATCATTAATATCGTTATGTATTAGTTAAGTCCGCCAATATGTTCAAATGTCGCAAAACAACAAAGCAAAAGATGAACAGCAAATTGACTGGTACATGATCAATTAGAGTGTATGACTGGTACATGATCCATGAGAGTTTAGGATTGATATTTGATCAATAAAAGCTTAGGAGTGGTCAATGATCCTTGATCATTTAGGTTTGGTACATAATGTATGCGAGCTTATAACTGGTACATCATCAATAGGAGTGTGGGACTGATCCATGATCCATGAGAGTTTAGGACTGCTTTTCGATTTATTAGAGTTCAGGACTGGTCCATGTTCAATGAGAGTTTAGGAATTGTATATGATCCATGAAAACTTAGGTTTGGTGCATGATCTATCCGAGCTTAGAACAGAATCCATAAGAGCTTCAAACTGGTATATGGTCCATGAGAGCTTATAACAAATATTTAAGCCATGACCGCGTTGGGCTGGTAAATGATCAATAAGAGCTAATAACATATACACGACCCATGAGAGCTTAGGACTGGTACATGATCCACGAGCGCTTAAGGCTGGTGCATGATCCATTAGAGCCAAGGACTGTTTCATGGTATATGAGAGCTTAGGAATTGTCCATGGTATATGAATGCTCAAGACTGGTTAATGACCCATGAGAGTTGGGAATTGGCCCATGATCCATGAGCGCTTAAGACTGGTTCATGGTCCATGAGAGCTAAATACTGGTTCATGGTCCATGAGAGCTTAGGACTGGTGCATGATCCATAAGAGCTAAATACTGGTTCATGATCCATGAGCGCTTAAGACTGGTTCATGGTCCATGAGAGCTCAATACTGGTTCATGATCCATGACAGCTTAGGACTGGTAAATGATACATGGGAGCTTAGGTATGTTATATGATAAATGAGAGATTAAGACCGGTGCATGACGCATGAGTGCTTAAGACTGGTACATAATCAATGAGAGCTCAAAAGTGATACATGCTCCAAAAGAGCTGAGTACGATTGCAAGCTTATCTTTAAGATATAAGCATTGTGTTGTAACTATGTTATATATACGGTGATAAGCAACCTCGCGAAAACCATTGTGTTATGATGCATTGAAATCAAAACCGTTCAGATAATACATTTTAAATTAAATAACAAAAAGAGGTTTTTTTTGTGGAATTTATTATACAACTGGTTGCTCGCGTATTACATTCACTTTGTCAGAAATTTAGTGTATAAATCGTTGCGCGTGAATTTACGTCGTAGTTTGTGATGAGTAAAGATAAGAGTAACTAGATATATGTTTTAATTGCGTATGCTTTTAATAAAACAAACATATTTATATATGCAACAATCACGTTGAAACCTTGATTCAATTTACGACTTCATGCAACCGCAAGCTATTAATAAGCAGACTCGGCAGTGATTTTCTTTCTCATTATACACATATAAGTTACTCTTAAACTTTAAATAGATTATGTAATTTGAGCACTCACGCAAGTAGAAATAGACCAACGACGTATACATGCAGTAAAAAGAGTAGATACGACGTATACATGAATTAAAGAGTACATATACATATCATTGCTCTTGTTCCTCATGGATATGGGTCATTTTGCTGTCAACAGCAACGTGTGTTTGATACTTTTCGACTATACATCTTAGAGATAACCCATATCCCGTCCAAAGAAGCTGAGCACAGCTTTGTTATTTTGAGCTATTGTCATTGTTTGGCGAGTGTTTTACGCTGTGTCGAATCATTTTACAATTTATTACTTGCCAAAAATAAATGACCGTTTTCCCTTTTCTGAAGGTTCATCAGGAGTTCATATGTTATAATTTAAGCATAATTGATAAACTTTAAATTGCTTTAAGCCAAATAAAAAAAAAGTAAAAAAGTGTGAAAATACGTGGTATATATGCATTTTTATTTGCATATGTTTCAATCGAATATAACAACTCATTCAGTCATCGCAATACCTTACTGGACTCGATTGCGCTTATTGTAATGCACTTTGTACGGTTCAAACGCAACAAATATGAACCCTTGTCAGTTCAAGTAGGTGCGGATAATAATTTTTAAACATAAATACATAATCTGATTTGAGATCCATAGCTTAACGAAGATATGAAATTGGGATAATTTTTCAAGACCAAATGCTGATCGGATAAATGACTAATTTGATTGTTGATATAACACTGTCTGATTAATGTAAGAAAACATACATAGCAACCTTAGCAATGATCATATTTTCTCTTGTATTGTTTGGGGACCTTTCAAGTTCTCAATGTGATATCAATAATTGCCATTGTTAAACGAATCTCAATAACAACGGAATAGTAAAAGAAGGAAGGAGCACTACGTAATATGTCTTTTTGTGTTATATTTGTGTCGACATTAAAGTGTTATAACACACCACTTATAATGAGGTCATATGAACTAATGATATTACTTTCTCTCAAAGCCGGGGGATTATCAATAGGATTAAGCGTATATAGTACAAAACATATGCGTCAATAATAACGCATGATACACCAACACGGCGAAGTTGTAAAGGCGATCATAATAGTTTCCGGATGTCCGTCTTTCCGTCGTTGTCGTCCGGATCATATCAAACATCTTGTAGAGTTATCAAGTTAAACTTTCTTTTAGGTAGAGATATCCCATTGAAGACGTATGCAGTGCACACAATCCATTGCACTTGCTTTCAGATTTGTGTATGTTATTTCCCCTCTGAAATAACATATTCGCAGTTTCCTTGAGAATATCTCAAAAACTGAAAGCAGTAAAAACTAAAGTCTTCATAGAAAGATATATCTGTTTAATGGTATTGTGAGAGCACTACAACTATAAATATTGCTTTCCTACTTTTAGAGTTATAACCTTCCAAAAAAGATATAAATTTGAAACTCAATAAATAGGAAAATCTCATGTAGGAGATTTTCTATGCAAAAACATCATAGCTCTAACTCCCATATTTATATAGTTATTGCCATTTGTTCAAAAATATAACATGTTTCATCTTACAACTTAATAGGTGTGTGAATAACATTAATGGGGTGTGTAGCACACAAGAACGATATACGTTGAGAGTTACTGATTTTATTGTTTATGTGTTTATAACAATTAAATTTTTAAAACGACCTATCTGGCAAACTCTAGTAGATATCAACTCAATATTTTGTAGGTAGATAGTCAGATATCATTGATGGTCGTCCGTTGCACAATAACCATAATTGCTGCTTTTATAATGTTATAGTGAATGTCCTTGTGAATGTTCAAGCTGACATTTTGCGTACGGCATATCTCGACAATAATATGAGGTATCAAGGCGAATATTACTAGATTCCCTCGAAACCATTTATAAAACCTATGTCTTCTGACAAAACGGCATGCGAAGTACGTAAGCACGACAGTGACAGCATTAGTTTAAATCTATATCTTATGTTTAATATATTGATTGTATGTCTTTCAATACATTCATCACTATTTGTGTACGTGTTAACGTTTAGAATCGCTTTTACTGAAGTGATAGAAAACATGATGTACATATATTCATTATGTAATTTGAGGACAGTAATCTATACGTGTGTCGCAAGCAATGCTATGAGATATAAAACTTAGACATGAACACTTAATGGTATGTATCTTCAAACCAAAGAAACAAATCATTTTTTTCTAGTGAACGTTAAAACAATGTACACATACTTCATTATCAAATACATGTAGTAGCGTGTATCAGGATTACCATAAAATGTCGGTTCAGTTGCTAATAACATATCTAGTCCCATCGAAATTTGGAGACTATTATCGTTGCGTAACGTTGGAATGTTGTACAATGTTTATTAATGTCCTTTGTATAAAACTTGCTTATGCGCTACCGTGCCTCCTTTTGGCCCAATCAGATAATCATATATATTTTCCAATTATTTAGTTTTCCAAATGCTATTTGTCATTGTTGGATCGGAAAATACGGATGTATGTTGAGCTTTAAATCCAAGATTAGTTTGAAGGCTATTCTTGATAAACGGTTTCTTAAAACGTGCCTAGTATACCAGTCATGGCCAAAGAGATATTACTTGTTTGTTTTAATCTTGCTCGTGTTGCATTTTGTCTTTTCACAATGGAATAGTGTACGTTAACCGTCTTATAGTTTGATTTAACTCAACTCACGGGATATCATTTTTAATCTTGTATTTGCTTCCAGTGATCTGTTCTTCCACAAAAAACGTTATATATACAATATATAACTGTCACGTTCGTTAATATCCATACACTTGTTGGTTGACAGGTATTTTGTTAACAGGAGCTGTATTTGACCAAAGAAAACATCTTATGGAAAAGAAATATAACATAGTTTAGTATGTCACCCATTTCAAAACCTCCTTACACTATTTCTGGTGTTGTTTTAGGTTATTGTATTCATGTTTATATTAAGTTTATCATAGGTTAGCAACAATTTATTGAAGGAGACAGACTGACGGACGCAAGGTTGGACAATGCGATTGCGATATGCATGCCTTTTCGGTGCCTACACAACATCAAGTAGAATTTCATGTGTTGGAATAACGTGGTGTGATATCATATATGTTATTTAGTTTTCATATATGCACATTGAAGCGTTGTATGTGTATGAATTGAAATTGTCGAACAAATATTACCAATGTACATGTTTAAAATGCCCTCTGTTTACCTTCTTCAGATAAGTTAACCGTAAATATAAGGATAAAGTCCCGAAAACCTAGAATATTGTTGAGAAGACAAACGACAATACTGTATCAGTCTGACAACCACTAAATGTTTATATTATATTACCAAATGTTTGATCCAGTTTAAGGACATTATGTAATATTTAATGTCATGTTTAAAATCTAAACTCAGTACTGGATGCACTGTTTGTAGGTTCATCTGTTTTGTTTAATTATTTATCATAGTAAATTCAATCTTGCGCGCGTGTCTGTAGAAGTGCATAAAATGAAGTAAAAAATACCCTAACAACCAGTTGTAGCTCCTTAAAACATATTTGTATGAGGCAGACCGTATACCAGAATGCGTATTGATTGAGACGATAAAAAGAAAATTCAAATAATAATACAAATACTAGTTAATACTTTCCATTTTGTACGATTATATGCATTTGGAATGAATTATAGTCAATCTGTTCCAATAATTATATATAATTTTTTTACCAAGCCTTTCATTTCATAAAGAAAACTGGTCGTTTCGAGAACAATGTGTTTCATTTTCCTTACTAATTTTACTGAATTGACATGTATGTGTATTCAATGTTTGTGACAGACGTTGAGGGTATCTTTGGAAATAGGAGTTCCAATAATGTGATAAGATCTATGATATTTCTGAAAGTGTGCATATATATTCAGTTGCCATACGTGAAAGCTGTTTGCTTGTATGTTTAATAAGGAGACGGTTATTATGAATGTTCGGTTAAACTAAAAGAAATAAACTGTTATATGTAGCATAATTCAATCGTTCAATAGACTCCAATACAGAATCATTTTTCCAACACTATGCCGACAAGTTTAATCGCATGTTTGTTGCCAAAAAATAAAACAACATGCCCATGTGTTGTTATATGATTGAATCTTCACACGACAAAAACAGGCACTGGGGATTTGCCAGTGTTGTAAAATCTAATGTAAAGTATTGAGTTTAGTTTAGTTTAGTTTAAACCTATTTATTTAAGCTCGATTGCATCGAAAGACTAAGGCTTATTTAAAACGCTATCGAGTCCGTTTCCTGGTACTAGAACAAGTACTTGGTATCTTTGGAGGAGATCTAAAGAACGCTCCCACTGTTGGGATCGAACCCGTGACCTCCCGATCGCTAGGCGGACACCATATCCACTACGCCACGGCGACCTTAACGTATTGAGTTTAAGTGCGGACAACTTAACGTTATGAACACTGTTTAATGTGTGTTTCGAGGCTTGACTGCAATGCGTTCTCCTTATATTTAGTATCGTTCGTTAATCATAATCCATTGATCGTTAGTTTGTTGATTTATTTATATACTTCTCAAAGAAAAAAACGTAACGCAGCCATCTATTGTAATACGAATTTAATGTCGAGTAACAAAATGTTATATCAAACGTTCCATAAATCGAATACTATTAATATCGAACATGTTTGTCTAGGACGATATTTAATATGTATACATGTATGTACAAAGATGTGTTTGTCTCAGATGTCTTTGATTTGTTGTAGCGACTTTTATGTTGAGGTTATCAGGGTTTCCTTCAAACATATTTCATACGCTAAATTCATAAACAAGATGTTTTGGTTGATTCGTGTCTTTTATTTTTATAAAATCAACAAACATAACATTAGTGAAGTTATATGATATGAACACGTGTTTGTTGCGTGTAAATTTTGACAGTGCATCGCGTTCATTTATTTTCATTTGCGCGTATCAATTGAAACGGCCTTAATATTGATAGTCTCAGCGTATACATGCATCCCACGTGTAGGTCAATTCGTTGTGACAGTTAAATGGTGTACCGAGTAGTAAAGCTCTTACCAGCAGCTCAATGGCCTTTCTCAGATAGACCGTATGAATCAACAGTTTTGGTTCATGAATGATATACGTGACATGACAAATTGTTTAAGTAATACAAGTAAAGATAATACGTTTTACAATCTGTCAAGCTTCATATCTCTTAATGATCTTGGCGCCTTGAATTATTCGAGTTGTATTACGCCTTTCCAAATTTAAGACAAGTAAAAAGCCTTATGAAATATTACTTAACTGGTTATTAGTGAAAAGCAAAATAAGTTAAAAAAGTTGTATTGAGAATCTGCGCTTTCAATTCAAGTGTACTAGTAGATCAAGTTGAAATGATCGAAGGTTATGCGCAGTACATGTCACATTTACGTATAGCTAGTAAGTTAAACTCTTATGTTGGCATATATTCTTCATACAGTGTATTATTTGATAATATAAGTGTATTTATAACAATTTCTAGTGCCACTTTGCATCGTTTTAATATGCATTTATAATTTAATGATCTTGTTTGAAAGAGAGATGTAGCGCGATTATTGAAGCCATCGTTGTATTAAAATTATATGTTTGGAATTGAATAAAAAGTATTATTATTGATGGTAATGTTATTCGTCAGAATGTCAAGAAAAATTGTTTTCAAATTTGTTTTGCACAGTTCTTTTATTATAAAAATAGATTCCTTGCGTGTTTCCTTTTTGATGATTTATTTTGTAGCAAAATTATCAACGCACCGTTTTCTCGGGATATTGCTAGAAATGAAAGCACTATCGCATACAACTGTTTCAGTCATAGTTTAAGCGAGACAATGTCTGATTGTTTAATCCCAGTCTAACCTTTAAGACATTTTTAGCTAGAAATAATGTCTGTGCAATCTTAGAAATAATCCAGTTGCAACACAAAATACAAATAATACATGTGACGCACGAAATATGCACACGAACATGCCATCTTCAAATTACCGTATTCAAACGATTCCAAAGATATTCTGTTGTAATTTGATGAATCACGAAACTGTTTCTTTATCTGATTTTGGATATATAAATCAATGCCAAGCTTGTAAATAGACTCGCAGATCATAACGAGTGCATGTGCATTTGTTATTTCAATATTTTGATACGAGGCATAATTTGTACATTTTAAATGCGCAATTAAACTGTTTACAGATATTAACTTGTACTTTTAATGAGTAGTAACATAAAATATAAATTATCGCTTCGTTTAGCCCATTATACTTGGATAATGAGTAGGTATGCATTAAGTGCAGTTGCTTGAAAATATGTTATACAAGTGATACAAATCCATGCAATTTTAACATTTCAAAGATACGTATATTTCCGCATAGTATTGCACCATAACCTGTATCATGCCACGATATTCTCATATAACATTTTGAACCAAATCCATAATCAAGTGTTGGTTTACACGGGGATAAACCGTATTTTATTGCTAAAATTAAAAGCGAATGACACTAAACATCTAAGGTTCCGAATATCGGTTATTAAAAACTGAAAAATATGCATTGGGACATGAGCTCGTAATTCAAAACCTTAAGCACAATATAAAAATACCGGATACAATTATTGAAACGGTTGTCTTTTAAGATAGTTAGTATGCTGCCTAGCCTGGATACAACTTTACTGATATAATAAATGTAAATAACTGTATTTTTTCACAAAAACAGATATGCTCATAAATAGCAACATGTTAACAATGGGTATCAAAGTATGAAAACATTGGAATTTATAATTTCGAAATACTTTTTACAATCATGCAGAAATAACATATCCCATTCGGTAAGTGTTTTATAGTTGCAGCCGAATAAATAATACGGGTTGAACAATTATTCACTTCCATGGTGTTTTTGATAATATATACTAATAATATCGAACAATCGAACACATGTGAGTTATACACAAAGCTGTTTTTGGGCGAAGCTTATCAAGATGGGTTATTACATCGATTCCATTCGGAAATTTATGCAGCGAGTAGAATGTTTGCACAAACATTGAGAATCATTTCAATGGTAACGGAATTCACACTGTTTGTGCTTGGTGTTCTGTTATAGTTGTAGTGGATAAGAACAACAGTTTCTCCCCAGAAACAATTGCTGGACCTTAATTGTATGCTGTTTTGCATCAACAGTTAAATGTATAACATTAATTGTTCGATTTAAAATGAATCAAACCGGGATGATCTTCACTAACACTCTTAAACTTAATTGAAACAAATAAACGTTACAGCAATTGTTTAATCTTATCTTATTTGTGTAAGAAATCTAACGGAGTGTTGTATAACTTATATTTTTATTCATTGGATAACTAAATTCGCAAAATAGCAGCGCCCTTTTGTTTAATAGATCCCTTTGGAACCCACTATGTCCCAATTGCATAAATTATTTCGTAGTCTGTGAGGTGGGCGATCCAAAGCGAAATGTGATTACCTTTAAATGAAACATGAGGATATCTATTTAGATCTAGTTTGACAGACTGCTAAACGTGCATGGGTGTTCTTGAAAATAGCAACACACACTGAATTCATAAGACACCAGTGGGCCGCCAATTACTCCTAGCAGTACAGTGTGTATTTAAATATCGTTCGATTGCAAATGCTTTTGATTTCAGACATACGAGTATTGTATAAACATATTCGCAATTATTGTGTGAATTTGAAAACAAAAATAGCAACACATAAGAAAAGCCAATCATGGACGATAATACAATTTTATCACCAAGGCACACTGTACTATACTGCGAAAAATATTCTCTTCTAAATATTACAAGGTTGCATATGATTTCGTCTCTCATGAATTGGTGTAAGCTAGTATACGATTTCTCTTTGGATCGGTTTGCATTTGCGCACATTATAATATAATCAATTGGTTCAAAAGGTTGAAGACTTATGTACACTGAAAGTAAATTCACCAGGATGTTGCAAAACCTAGCTTTTACTCTGCCGCTTATTTGTATTACTGGTCGGTATGTGCATTCATGCAATATATAGAGAATATCTTGTAGGCTACGTTTGAAATCGTGTGACGTCAAATCAGTCTTTAATATTTAACTTAAAAATATGATGATGTTGTAGAGGAATTTCTTAAATTGTAGTTATGACAATGTTCTTTAACATAGAGATCTAGTTCTGGTGAGCACCGCCCCTCCTCCTCATGTTGGTCAATTCCATTGATTTTAAAACTCATCAAATGACAGACAAAGGTATGCTCAGGACATAGTGTGTATAAACCCAAACACCATGCCACCAGCCCGTCCGCTTTGTTGTCCCATAATAAATCTGTCAATTAGGTTCAAATCTGGTTGTCCTTTTAACGACATGTACACTTATTTCGTGACTTTTGTGGTGTTATTCTGGTATTTCAATTATATACGTGTACACCCATAGGTTTAATTTTTGTTGTCATGTATAATATACGCATTTCGTTATATAAGTAAAATTTCCATTTGTCATGTCGTTGAAATCAATTGTAATTGGGCTAATTATATGTAATGCCTTTGTGGTTATTGTTGTTCTGCAGCCACGCGATTCAAATAATGCAGGTTTCTCTTCTACACAGTTTACTAAGAGGTTCTGTTTAATTATGTGTTTATAATTTACGGCTTCTGCAAATGCAGTTATAAAAGTGGCAATTTTATGTGCAGGGTTGGGGTTAGAGTAAGGGGTTAGTAGTTAGAGGTTAGGGATTAGGGATTAGGGGTTATGGATAAGAGATTATGGATAAGAGATGAGGGATGATGGCTAAGGGATAAGGGATTAGGGGTTAGGTTCGGAATTGATCGACTGTGATATATACAGTAGTTTAACAAGCATATGTGACATCTTGCCCGCAAGCAGCCGAGCGAGCGTTCTTCTATGCCAATAATGCATTGTTTATATGTAATTAGAGAAACAACGTGTTGCCACTCACAACGATAAAGCCGTAATCTATTTCTTCATCACCCAATAAGTTGCAATGGACTTAATACAACAAAATAGTAAAAACACTTGCAAAGGCATAAAACACAAAGTTTTACCCCACGCATTTGGGAAACAAACAGTCAAACGTGAAATGTATATTTTATAGAATAAAAGCCAAACACATATATAGAGAATAATAGGTTGGTAACGTGATGGAGAGTGGTGATCTGGCAAGTCGGAGGAATTTATCGGGTGAGCCGAAGGCGAACCCGATAAGATCCTCCGACGAGCCAGATAACCACTCTCCATCCACGTCACCAACCTATTATTCTATTTATCCTGTCACATTTACAACATTTTGAATTATACCTATTATATATATATATATTATATTATATTATATATNAATCAATTGGTTCAAAAGGTTGAAGACTAATGTACACTGAAAGTAAATTCACCAGGATGTTGCAAAACCTAGTTTTTACTCAGCCGCTGATTTGTATTACTGGTCGGTATGTGCATTCATGCAATATATAGAGAATATCTTGCAGGCGACGTTTGAAATCGTGTGACATCAAATCAGTCTTTTATATTTAACTTAAAAATATGATGATGTTGTAGAGGAATTTCTTAAATTGTAGTAATGACAATGTTCTTTAACATAGAAATCTAGTACTGGTGAGCACCGCCCCTCCTCCTCATGTTGGTCAATTCCACTGATTTTAAAACTCATCAAATGACAGACAAAGGTATGCTCAGGAAAAAGTGTGTATAAACCCAAACACTATGCCACTAGCCCGTCCGCTTTGTTGTCCCATTATAAATCTGTCAACTAGGTTGGTTCAAATCTTGTTGTCCTATTAACGACGTGTACACTTATTTCGTGACTGTCGTGGTTTTATTCTGGTATTTCAATTATATACGTGTACACACAAAGGTTTATTTTTTGTTGTCCCTATATATATATAATGTCCATCATTGTATTTAAACAAATTATAAACATTACAAAAGAGTACGTTTTTGTGCGTAAACGCATTATTATGAAGCAACTAAGGTCAACATTTTCTCATTTGTATTGAATGAAAGTGTTAAAACAAATTGTATAAGAAGGAGAATCTCGTGAGTGTGTTTACAAAACGACCTTTTTGTTGTTCGGTCCGCTAGCAACATCATTGCTGATATCGGCAGCCTGCTATCTTTTGATTAATTACCCAAGTAGTTGATTAAGACGAGAAATGAATATATACAACTGCAAAACAGTTAATTATAAACTATAAATAATAAATCTGTATAGGCGTGATAAGAAATGACATTGAATTACGAGTTAGCATTAATATAAGCGAGCAGAAATATCAGGAATTCATATTGATTAGCTTGCATATTTCCGACTTTGATACTGTTCTACGATACTCCTTCTTTTGTATAGCAAGATGGTTGCATGCTTGAGAAAGCCTTCCCCAAACGTCTTGCACACGATGTAGAACGTTAGAATGTTGATTGACGTATCTACAACTGGGATAAAGATGAATTACGATTAAATCATAATGTTAAGACAATCCCATCGATTATTTAAGGCCTGTCGTAAAGGATATCAAGCTTGTCCGTAAATAAAGTGTATATTGCGTAGCTGATTAAAAAGTAAGAGTTGAATAGCAAAGTGTACGTGGAACTTATAAATGGACTACAAAAGAGGCCTATGTCTAATTCACGCATAATTGCAGGACAACAATGGAAAATTAAAGGTTGTGAAATTGTGTATGCGCAATCCAGTTTTATTGTATACGCATTAACATGCGATAGTTCTATGATTTTTGATTCATTCACTTCGATAAAATGTAAACAACTCAAAACAACTTAATAATTAAATAAATTTAAAACAAAACCAAGAAAGCAAACGTTCAATAATGTACAGACAGCAAAGAATACATTTAACCCCTCGATATAGGAAAGAAACATTTTGTCATTGATATAGACGGATACAGTATTCGATAGTTAAACCCTTGCCACTAGATATTAAAGTATCTCGCATAAGGTTGCATTACTATACCTCGTATACTGCTGATAATTCCACGGATAATTGGCTGTTTGTCTTTGTACATTAATTTATAATGGCATTATGCATGCCGTCATTAAAATAACGAAGACCAGACTAATCATTCGTTCATATGAAATCACTTGTATACACAAAAGTGGCATTAACTAGTAAGAGGTAACGTAGTTCTTGCTTATACAAATATTCCTTATCATCTATTTAATTATTTAACTAGACATAACACACATTTTGAAAGAGACAGCTGTCAATTATGCGATATTCTAAAGCAGCAGAACTGAAGCTTTGTAACATACGTACACATATATTCTGACTAATTGTTTGAATTTTAAAAAATTTCTCATGTTTGCTATATATCATACCCACCCACCCTTGCAAACACGCATACATATAACTATTTCATCAACAAAACATGTCCAAGTCTGCATTAAATAATGGTATTAAACGATGATTAAAACCCCTTATATATTATCTTTGCTTTTAAACCCTCAACAACTATTTCACTTCACTTAACATATTTACAGACGTCAAGCTCATATGTTTAATATCCACGTTTTAAATAGAGAATTTGCAGCCTGACCAGTAGCTTGCCTAGCATACCATATGTTATGTCATGATTCATTACATGTTAGTCATCAATATGATCTAATTGAAAGTCGTTATGTGGAACAAAACAATAGTACTTTAGCAAAAAAGGGTTCATGAACAACAAACACTGTAGAATATAAAACGTATTTTATTAACGTAATTATAAACAGTCGCTCTGTTCAATGGACATTATATATATCGTTTAAAATGAACGTGCAACTTTTCACATAATGCTTTCATTGGCGGCATGCGTATTTGGAATGCGATTGTTTGTGTAGCTCAACGTATGTATTCGGAAAACACAAACATATACAATAAATCGTGTAAAATAACGTCCATTTGCATGTGAAATTCAAAATGATAAAGATGTTGATCAATTCGATCAAACTTGGGTCTTGTGGGTTTTTTCGCAAATGTAAAATATGTTTTGTGTTTCATAAGCTGTGTATTTATCTTCCCGAGATGATAGTAAAATGTATTTTTGCTCATTTTGTTGGGAACATACTGCGTGGCTATAAACGAAGATACCATGGTGATCTGCTTGGTATGTTTTAAACATAATATTTACAATTCAAAAACGACTAGCACACTTATTTAGGAGATCCAGTTTATTATTTATCAAGTAAATTACATCAAATCAAATCTTGTTGTCCTGCGATTTAAAACGCTTTTTAAATACAATAAAAACACATAGCATAGTGAGTTTTGGATACTTATTTTATTACTTCGGACGTAAATTACCGGTCATCGAATCAAATATTGTTAAATGTGTAGTATTTAATACTTATTGGGATGGGTAATGAAAGCATATTGTCAGGCAACAACAATGACATTACTGCAAACGCGGCCGACAAGTAGTGTTGCTTTTCGTATTTCATGACGTATTTGCACAGTAGGACAAAACGAATGTAATACCCAACACTAATTTAATAATTGTCTAATAGGAACACCGTTAATGATCTTTAATACACTGTATTTGTGTTCGTACAAACACCGTTAAACAAAATTAACTATCCCTCTACAGTGTCATTGTGAGGGTTATCTCTACTGCTGATGTGTTTGTGTTTATGGTGTTCGGTTTGTTTTTAAAACGTTTCGCTTTATGTAGGCCCATAATCATGTTTGAAATACATATACGTTTTGGGATGATTCTATCGTCGATACAAGTATATCCATACCATGTTAAACACAACCCACGTGTGTAATTAGGACGCCTCTGATTAAAATCATCTAGATTGTTTACAAAACATATCCCTTATTATCAGTTAAACAGTTGACCTATACTGGCGCACTAAGCTGTTTTGAATAAATCTCACATGTACAAGACTTCGTAGTTGTTATCTAGCTGAATGAATGCAAATCGATGTAATCTTAATTTGAGGATTCAGTAAATAACAAACGTTGTGAAGATTAAATAAAACCGCACACGTGGGTAAGACAGCGCTGGTTGATTTTCTTAAATTTCATCATGCCTTCGTAAGCTTATGTTTTTGTACTAAATCGCACACGCGTATACACCAATCCAGAAAATACGACCACAAATCGATAATCGTTACGACTGTCATTATCATTAAAGGTACATACATGGAAATATGACTATGCAAATACCCATTGGAAAAATTGTCAGTGTGTGACATCTACCCTAAATTATTACTTTCGTTGTATAGTTAGTTCTTCACAGAATAAACATATTTAAATGAGTCTTGTTTTCCTCACGAGTTGTAAGTGTTGTTGTTGGACAGTTTGCCGTGCTTGAGATCGATTTAATGAGACAAACTATAAGGTAATTTATTTTAAAAATTAAAGTTCCTTTTTAAAAGTCTGTATAAAAATGTTTCTTGAGATCTTTGTCTTGTTTTGTTAAAGTCAAACGTTGCAGAATCGGTGAATGTATATATTGGCCTTAACATGTAGCTCGCCATAATGTTCACGATTGCAATAGTTACAGATAGCGCTAATGTCAGTTTGACGTTAATGCTCTGCACTCACAATAACACAACCGGCAAATGCATTAGTGGTTAATGGTATACGTATGTAATTAATTTAACTTTTGCATTGCAAGAACATAACATGTGGTCCTTTTCTTTAGCCAAAAGTGTATTTCGTTATGATTTAGAAGTGTGGTATTGTATGTATTGAGTTGTATTGTATAGCAAATTATTCATATACCCTAAATAAAAGACCATCAGATGGTAACGAAACGATGGTAACGGAACGATGGTATCTCCGTGTGATGTCTCTTGAGCCTCGCTTTTTTATATACAAGTATTTATTCATATGATTATATTTTGTGACAAGGACAATTGTTCACAATGTTTTCAATGGCTATAAACATACCTAATTGCGAATTTACTTTTGTAATGTCATTTGAATGCATTTATCATTAATTTGAAATCATACTTTATATAAATGCGTTATCAGGTAAAACATATACATCATATATATATATTTGTCGTACAATCGTGACTAAAATTATGTTGGGTCCTCATGTCAATTGTGTATAATTATATGAAACAATAATCGCTTCTGGAACTTCATTGTTTCTGCAATCAATACAAGCTAAATACATGTATTATATAAATTTGCAAACAAATATACCTCACAATTCCGCTAAAGATTTTACAATACATTGAAACACACATTTTCTTATTGACTAGGTGTAAATATAATATTACACGTGGCCGTGAATATTTTAATTAAAGCTCCATGACGCGATTGGCTCTTTGATGCTTGGATGTTCACCGAACGGATGTAACGGACAACTGTTCGATGGATTCCTGTGAAATGCCGCCTTGGCTTAAGCAGTAAGTGTTCAAACTGTAACTGTTCATTAAGGAAGAAACATTCGCTTCATTCAACGAAATAAATATCTGTGCAGGCAACAATGTGCCTTATAACATATTGCACGTCTATTAATTAGGTTATTAAGTTGTATATGTATATGTATTTATTTATTATCTTATATATTTTTTTTTACTTAGTAATATATTAATTAAGCACGTTGTATTAACGTTTATCAGACTTTGTTGTTTCTCTTTAATTGTATTTTACACAAACAACTGAATCTTGAATTGAGAATGCTTTGATAATTATTTTAAGATTTATTTTTTAATATGTATATATTTATTTAGCTATTTTTGGTTTCATTTGTTATGTATCGCTTAATTTTATTTCATAATTGGTATAACCTTTCTTAATACCTGTATTGTCTTACTTCTTAAAACAAAAATTATTGTTTGTTTCAATGTTACTGATATTTTGTACCCAACCAAATGATTTAAGGCAGACACCGTAAAACAATTCAGTACGTCAAATTTCAAGAAGCAATTCGCAGACACTTCAAGTTAATTGAGTATTACTTCTTTCCGTAAAATAGCGTTTCTCACATTTTCTGTAAAGACAATAACCTGTGTGCATTATTTATGAAGTGTTACATATTTTCTCGTCAAATAATGCATGTTCTAATTGATATTTATGTGAAGAATAGCACAAGTATTTCTTACGTTTATATTGTGTTTCTTATAATACATATTATTTATTTAAAGGAACATATCGTTGATGAAACGGCTTAAAGTTTAGACAAGTTCAAACATGTCACACACATGCGACGTATATTATCTTTTGAGCTGTTTTAATCGTCTTCAATACGTTCAAACCCTGAGTCAATTTATGATTGCAAACAAAACTTTACTCCCTAAACAATACACAGTTTTAAAGTTTATCAAATCTAAACGTTTTTTTCTTATAATTAACTATTTGTGCTCGTCAATATAAAAGAATTGTCACACCAGGAACTGTTTTCCTAGAACTGTTGTCGTTTGGAATGTGTTGTAAACTCTCTTAGAGTTATTGGTTCAGTTATTGTTTGATATGATATAAATCTGTATTATCTATAAATGGAATGGATATTTTTTCATGCGTTTACATTGATTAACATGGACATAGTTGTGATTGAACGCATAGCAACGAATAATGTTTGGATCAGTTCGGAATTCGACATATGGTTGCTATCTGAACGCACGTTCTCATTTTTAAATGTTCCGACCCGACAAAGATTGGAAACAATCAAAACATGAAATGTGAAACTTGAAAACTCCTCTATATATGCTTTATGAGAAACGCCCTTGACAAAATGTTATTATAAAGCGTTTGGAAGTTACTCATGTTTCTGATTAGATAGGAGCATCAATGTTATGAATTCAAATGAAAATGATGCTTGTGGGCACAAGATATGTTTGAAGATCACTAAATGGAAAACGGCATTCATTAGCGAACATATACGATTATAAAAAGCGTTGTTCTTAGTATCTAAATTGTAAAGAAAATGAAAGTGAAATGAAACAAGATTTTCAAAAAGTACAGTCAAATTGCGGGATATACGTCGAAATGAAAGAAGTTGTATTAAAATCATATATGAAAGGGGAAATGTAATGCAAATAGATACTAGAAGAACAGTTTGTATATATGCCAATTCCATATAATAACGTCATGTTATGATATATGTAAAGCACAGGCTGATCAGTGACGTCACTTTTCGCCTAAACCGGATTTTCGCACAAAGAGATTTCAACAACTTCTTAAAAGCGGAAAGTGTCGTCCCTGATTTGTCTGTGAGGACTACCCATGCTTATCTGGTGCGATACTTTACGCACATGCATTAATATTCCCCAGAGCTAATCTTAAATATAAGTCGATAGTAACGAGAGTGTCACTCCTTGTGTTGTCTCTGGATTGTCACAATTCCAATACATCATTACATCATGTTAGTTAATTGAAACGCCATTTTTTCTGTTCGCAGATTCTCAATGGGCGTTGTTTTTGGCATTACTATTTCTTCGGTATATTATTTCGATCATTAAACTTAATGTTGCTACATAAATACGCATTTGTTTGGTAGCATATTCAGAGTGCCAACCAAATAGGTGATGTTACCAAAATAAACTAAAAATAATTACTCGTATCAATAGATGTTTCTGTTTCGCTGAATCAAACTCCAGATGCCAATCATTAACAAACTGAGCATCTGAAATAAAATAATACAACTCCTGGAGGGTCTGCTACAGCTGCTTGTTGTCAATGTTGTCATTATCGTTCGACCGCAACGACTTCTTTAAATACAATATCATCAAACGCATCATGGTATCTGTCTGAAAATTTGTGTTATTGAATATTAAACGAAACATAATATACGAAGTGCAACAATGAATATGTGGTTACATATCGTCACATTTAGGCCGATTCAGTGTTGTTTGTTAGGCAAAGAACATTTCAATATTGACTTAACTTAAGTGATACCAGAGCTGTACAATACGTGCTCAAAGCATGATTTTTGACAACATTAATTACATTATGTTTGCGAACAATGACCAATTGTGTTTGTTTTATTGTGCAAATATTTGTAAATTATTTTCACGTCTAAGTAAGAAGAGGCATGTTACTATCATCATTTACATTCATTGATATTAGTTTACAATTCATGTGCAATATGGGTTATTTTGTACAGACGACAGAAACTATTTTATCTTTAGAAATATTGTTATCAAGATTATTTTATCGATATTTGAATTGCATGCTCTTCTTCGAAAACATATATATACGTAAACAAATACTGTTGTTTATTTATATTGTATTGTTTTTGTTCATGTGTAGCCGACAAAAACCCAATATGTGAGCCTGAAATTCTTAAACAAATAATTAAAGCAATTTATTCAGACCGCAAACATCATATCATCACTGCAACAAAAACATCTGGATTATCCATACCGGCAGTTGTCCGCGTATGAGGGAAAACACATCCACGCCCAGTATTTGAAAACATTGTAGAATCGACGGATGAATTTGAAAAAAAAACTACAAAAAAAAACACGTACATAGACACATTTTGATACTGATGGATGGTTAAAAAAAAATCAACAAAACATGTAACACATAAAAAAATAGTCGAATAATAAAGTTATAAGGTACCATAGGCATATGTGAATCGATGGATAAAACGATGGTCTATTACAATATTTAAATATTCAAATCTTCAATCTGCAAACACTGCATTTAACTAAATGTTGTTATTTAATGTGTGTGCACCATTCGATTTTTATTACGTATTTATACTCCATTTACAGCCCATAAACGTCGAATTACTTTCATATAAACTTGTAATTACTTGAACTCATTCTAGAAACATGTTTGGTACTTGAAACCTTTTTCAGTGCATTGGGAACTAAATGAATTGTGCGCCAATTGTCTGTTACCAAATAAACTGGTATAAAAGAAGGCGCAAACGCGTTCCTCAGCACACCAGTTGTCGGCATGTAGCCAAATGCCATATCGCATAATATCGCTCAGCAAACCTTCGCGTAGATACCGGGATTTTCTTAAGCACTCATAACGACCGCGCTGTTTCAGCAGTGATACACAAAGAACATGATTAAATTGAGTAACACAATTACTATCAAATATTCAGCAATTACCTTCAGCGCACGTGTATCAACGTTCAGGGATTGTCTGAATGATAATAGATTGCTTCAGTATAAATCAAGCATTATAAGTCAAGTGAATACATTTAGTTTCTAGTTATAATACAATTTCGAGATGAAGTAAAGGTTTTTTATTTAATCGATAAAAAATCATTTAAGTATTAATGCCAGTAACGTATATATACTCTGAATAAAAGTAATAATAATAACATTGACAATGGTATTAATAAAAATAAAAATGTAACTTATAACAATAATTATCATAATAATAAGGATAATGTTATAATATTTATTCTTTCTGTGTTAAGTATTGCAATATCTATGTTTAGTATGAAATTGTATATGTTTTTTCATAAGAAATACTTTGTTGATATTTCCTGTTTGATGGTTGCTGTGTGTTTAGTATGTTAGTTTGTGAGTTAAGTATGAGCTTTTTTGGGAGAAACAAACTTGTTGTTGTGTCGAGAATGTGAACTTCGTTGTTTTAATATGAGAGTTTCTGTATTAAGTATTTGATTTTTTGAGTTAAGTATATGATTAATCATGTGATAATAGTATTGTTAATGTGTTCGGTTTAATAATTTGTTGATTAGAATGAGAATTCCTTTGTTTATTATAACAGTTCCTGTATTTAATATGATACCTCTTGTTTAAAGTACGAGCGTTCCTTATTGAAAGGAAAGGTTACTATGTTTAGCATGAGAGTTCATGTATATATTATGATAGCTCCTTGCTGAGCATACTAGTTCCTATATTAAGTCTGAGAGTGCATATGTTTGGTATTAGATGCCTAATGTTAAGTATGATGGGTCCTATATTTGTAACGAGAGTTTTTATTTTATGATGAATTACTTATTGAGTTAAAATGTTTAGTTTGATAGTTCCTATGTTACGCTGTTTGCTTAAAGGGATTTATGTTAGAAATATTCTAAATATAGAAATAAATATACTAGAAATCCCTAATTTTATAAATAAATTGATCCAATTTAGAAGGATTGGAGAGTCCACTAGGCATAAATGGGTTAATTGTGAGGGTTCCTATGTTTAGTGTGATAGTTATTGAATTTAGTGCGATAGTTTTAATGTAAGTTCATTTGTTTATTATGATATTTTCTGTGTTAAGTTTGAGAAATTGTATTTTAAGGACTGTATTAATTGTAAGAGTTCTCATGATAATTGTTAGAGCTTCTATGCTAAGCGTGAGAGTTCCTATGTTTCGTGTGAATTATCCTGTATTAACCCATTTATGCCTAGCGTCTAGAAAAAAAAGGCCTTGGCAAACAGCGTTGACCCAGATGAGACGCCGCATGATGCGGCGTCTCATCAGGGTCTGCGCTGTTTGCTTAAAGGAATTTTATGTAAGAAATATTCTAAATATAGAAAAAAATATACAAGACATCCCTAATTTTGGAAATAAATTGATAAAATTTAAAAGGATGGGAGAGTCCACTAGGCATAAATGGGTTAAGTATGAAATTTCCTGTGTTAATTTCGATACTTCCCATGTTTATTGAGATAGTTCATATGTTTAGTGAGAGCTATCCTGTGTTTAGTATGATATTTCCTGTGTTAATGTCCATACTTCCTATGTTTATCGGGATAGTTCCTATGTTTAGTGTTAACGTTTCTATGTTTATTGTGAGAGTGTATATGTCTATCGTGCGAGCAAAGACCTATCAATATACAAATATAATTGTTATCGGGTTACCGCGGACATTCGCACGGAGACGAGATTTCAGTCACGTGACCAAAGGCTATGTATAACGAATATTTCGTCAATATCGGGATCGTCAGTATGGTGTCGATTGATTCGCATAATATTTGTAGATCACCTTATTAAAATTCAATTATTATTCATTGTATCAAATGAGCCGTGTATTAAAATTAAATTTATAATTAAAATAAATCCTTTTTGAACTCATAACGCTGAAGCACTATTTTAAGCACTTTCTTCAACGGTTTTATCCCCAAAGGATTATATTTACTAATTGATGTATAACAATGTATTCTCATTTACACAAAGGAAAATCGAGAATGAGAATGAAGATGAATGATAAATGCTTATGATGCAAAGTTGCTTTAATTGGGGGAGGGCTAATCTCTATCTGATACCATACTGTGTCTGCCATAAGCAACTTGAGATTTATCCACTAATAAGGCACAACATTGAAAATTGTCCATGTTGAGATGAGTTAATACTGTATGAGCAATTCACATATACACCTCACTTCATCAAGAAAACATACACAAACATAAATCATTTCAGAGTTGAATATTCGAGTAAGAGAGCTGTATATCCAGGTTCAAAAATGTGTTTACCCATATTTTAATACATCACATGTTTACTTGTCCTGAACTATCATATTTCAAAGCCGTCAGTAGATTTAGCCTTATGTATGTGTTTCGCACAGCAGTTTCCCAAGACCCTGGTTCTAATAGTAAGACATTTTAAAATAATCACAATCGTTGACTGTATGCAATTCGTTCCATTTTTCATTTCAATTGGTTGGAAATGCCATACGAAATTGGCCAATATATAACAATGTATTAATTTACACTAGACACATTTACGAGATGATGAATTGTGTACATATTTTCTCCAAAGACATACATGTTTAGTGATATCGACAACTAAAAGTAAACCTTTTTATGAACGCGTCCTTTAAAAAGCATCGTGTATGTTAATATCATTTCTTAAGTACAGAAGTTCAACATCAATCGTTGCCTTTAAACTATTTAATGCGGATGGGTGTATATACACAACACACACTGATCGCAATATGTTCATCAATCGTAAACGTATATACATATTTTATATTCGTTCAAAGGACTATACATACTTGAATAATAATATTTTGACAATATCAATTAGCGGTTTTGTTTAAATAAATGTTGACAATATTTTATTATGAATTATTCAAATTAACGTCGTTAATACACATGCAATTATTGGAAGAGCCATATGTTGAAATAATAGTAAAAGGGCGTCATAACCATGTATTTGGATATTTTGCTTCGAAGCCAAGGATACATGCGTGTATTTATGCCGGCGGGATATATGAATCCTTAAATGCTACATATTTAACAAACGGTAACAGAAGTAAAAACTGGTATATTCTGACCTGCAATTGTTGATTGTACAGATACAAGTCCGCACTTCCCGGTGCAAACCTTATTAAGATCAATGTCGGTATGTCTTAATAGGGAATCCAATGTGATTATCGATAAAAAAAACGTCTTACTACGACCGCATTAATGAAATAGAAACGTAGCCACCACTCCTAAGGGATCCGTCAGACAAATGATCGATACTCTTGTAAATTATTGTGTTGTCCAATAAATAAAACGAACACACCAAGTGAGGTAAGTGATCCTCATTTGTCTTCGGTTGTAAATAGACTGATTCAATTGTAAGAATCTGTCGCTTTTATAACATAGTTTACAAAACAATGTTCATATATTAAATATCAGCTCGCAATCGTCCTTAGTTATTTATGAGCATGGATCACCCTTAAGCTCTCATGAATGATGTACCAGTCTTATATAAGCATTTATTTCCGTTTCTTTTATGGCCACATGCACAATATATTCAAATTTAATTCATAAGAGACCAATTTAAATACCATTGGGAGTATCTCGGCCTTTGGGTGACAAATCCGTCAGCTATCCAGCATATTGAGCACGACGCGTGAGGTCATACATCTGATTAATGGCTTACTTGGAGTTTTCAAGTTCTGCCCACTTAGAAAGACAAAACATTCCTGGATTCATCGTATCCAGAAATCTTATTTAGAATAATCCTCATAATCTGTTAAATTCCTTTTGTTTTCCGCCAAGTACATGTTTGTTCTTCTATCAAGGACGCAGGTTGCGTCGTAGACGACATTTTTTGATTGACAGAGCTTAAAGATAATCAGCTTTGTGAAAACAATCACCGATAGACTACGCTTAAGAGCTTCAATCATACTCCTCGCAGTGTTTTCCACTCTATTCGGTCTAACGCTAGACACTGCATCAACAAGTAGTATATTCCAGATGAGGAGGGATTTTAGTTGTTTTTGTTATATTGAGCAGAACCGTGTTTTCTGCTAGATAACTTAATTAAAGACGTAATATAATGTATAGTCATACAAATATGTTAATCGACAATCAGCACTTGATGTATAATCGTGACAGGATAGCACACAGCTATGCACGGAACCAGTCATGGCAGTATAGCACACAGCTATGCACGGAACCAGTCATGGCAGGATAGCACACAGCTATGCACGGAACCAGTCATGGCAGGATAGCACATAGCTATGCTCGTTACCAGTCATATCTCGGAGGTTGTGTGTCAAGCTCGAGACTGGTCTTCAATTACAAACATGAATATCTGAAAAACTATGAAAATGTTATGTAATTTTTGACGATTGAAGGGCCGCAAAAAAGACGAAAATTAATGTCTCTTGTTTATGTCTTGTCCGATAGGTGTCGTGTTCAGAGCACGAGGTGTACGAGCTCTTGTGGCGGTTTCGCCATTTTGCTTTGGGACAACGAAGCGACCGCATTGTTTTTTTATTATAGATATTTTATAAGAAAGGGCATAATGTATTAAAATGGACACTTTATTAATATATAATTAGTAATTGATTTATGTTTCATGAATGTTAATAGTTATTACTTTTACCATTTGCATATTTTAATTGAATATGTGAGAAAAGTAGAAAAATGCAACGATTTGTAGGCATGTTCATTATTAATGTGATTATTAAAGTAGGTCGTATTTACTAACGGCTTATACCAAAGTGATGAGTTTGTGTGCATATTCATCGGAATGTAATGTATAAAAGAATGGCCGTTTATGATTAAATTGCTCAAAAATGAGATTTTTCAATTGTATGTAAGGTATAATATAATTATGCATTAATTATGAAAAATCGAGCATATGTAATCTTCGACAAAAATATTTCAAACAAATTCAACGCTGACTAATAAAAAAACTAGACAATAGTTTAGAACAAATGGTAATAGAAATTCAATGCAATACGAGTTTTCGACAATTTCGAATAATGTTACTGTACAACAGAAAACTCTTTCATGTAAAAAAAAGACACGTCCACTGTTGAGAAATCCCCACTTTTCTTGGTCAATTGTTCAATCGATACTTTTACACAAATTTTGGTTTTTCAATAAATACGAACACACATGTCGGTGTCTGTTGTATTGAATATCTTTTAAGTAAACAACATTTAATGAACGTTATTAATCCGATATAAAATAGTTAATACATTAAATTGAACATTACTCGTTTATATTTATGAATTGGTTTACAATTCAGAAAATACAATATTGATATTTGATCGCTTTAATTCTGTGCAATTAACGGACGTTGTTCTTAAATAACGGCGTTATTGTTAAAGCACATGTTCCTCTTCCGAAAACTATCACTTTGTTTTTACTTAATTAAAATATACATGGTGATAACATATTGCTGATGGTCTTATAGTTCCCTTACATAAACATAAAATTTAAGAGCTCAGCTCAAATAAAATGACAAAAAGAAATCAACGACATGAATCTCGATATCACGCGTATTGTTGTATTTTGGTATATGTTATTTTATAACCTTCAGAATTCTACTAGATTCGCCATTTTTTTTTATTTCTTATGCAGTATGCCTGGATGTTCATATAAATGATGGGTACCTTAAACATATTGAACTATCAATCACTTTCTGGTTAAACCAATGCGTTTGCATTATAATAACGACACATTATTTGTATATTTGATTACATAATTTCCAAGCCCCTTTGCATCAGGGAAATATTATCGTTGCAGAACGTTAAGCTGTCTGCCAATGTTTATTGATGACCCTGGAGGGCACATTGCCACCAACCCGCATCGCCTCACACGAACATGTCTAATTGCATTATGTTTTCTATTACATTCCCAATTTCAAGACGTTGTGTTTGATACCATAGAAGCTGCAATTTCTGTTTCGCCGAACAAATAAATGTGACCCAATTTGTTGTTTTTACTCAATGACGTATGAAACATTCACTCATATCTTATCTAATTTCAAATTTAAGAGTTGCATTTAACGTTTAATTCTTACGGAAATCACACATTGGAAAGTTACATGTATATTAACACAACACCAAAATTAAAGAAAGCGAGGTAGGGTGTGTTCTTAGATATATTGTATCACTTTGGTTTTCATTTATTATAAAGCGTTCCATGTTCTTAGAGTAAGGGTTGTTGTAAAAATAGTAACGCTTTACTTGTTTATGATTTAAAGCTTAGATATAAATTAAAGTTAACGTCTTATAGTACAGAGTATAAACATACAGATTTAAACAAAGTAACTGAAAGTCCATCGGCGTTTGCACAATAAAACAAACATAATTGTACTAACGCATACTATAGTACACATAAATGTTTCATAATTACTGTTGCACGCAAACAAGCCGGACAACTCTCTCACCACGATGCAGGTCTAGAAGGTACACGATGTTCCAGGCGCTGTGCATAGAACTGGAAGCATGGTGATGGTGCTGGTGTGCACTCAAAAACTCTAGAGGGACGGGAAAGAACGCCATCGGTGTTCAGTCAACATACTGTTGCTGCTGAGTACCGATTGATGTGTACGTTATTTTTTACATTCTTGCATTACCCAAAGCTTAAACACTAAATGTAACTAATGGTTTGTAACCACATTATTACGTTCCATTCCGATAAGTCTTCTGCTGTGTTAATATTGCGCCATTATTGTAAATGATCCATTATAAATTAGGACTGGCCAATTATCCATAAGAGCTTGGGACTGATCCATGATCCATGAGAGTTTAGAACTGCTTTTTGATCGATTCGAGCTTAGGACTGGTCCATGATCCATGAGAGCTTGGGACTTGTCCATGATCCATGAGAGTAAACGACTGCTATTTGATCGATAAGAGCTTAAGACTGGTCCATGATCCATGAGTGCTTATGACAAGTAAATGATCCATGAGAGCTGATAATTGGCCCATGTTCCATAAAAGCTTAGGGCTGATCTATTATCAATGAGAACTTAGGTCTGGAACATAATCCATGAGAACCTGTGACTGGTGCGTGATCACTGAGAACGTATGACTGGTACATGATCCATGAGAACTAGGGACAGGTACATGATCCACAAAACATGAGACGTGGCCCATGATGAGATTTAAGGACATATCCATTATTCATGATAACCTATGACTGGTAGATGATCCACGAGAGCTTAGGACTGGCCTATGATCCATGCGATCTTATGACTGGTTCATGATCCATAAGAGGTCAGAACTGGTACATTATCCATTGAGCTTAAAAAAACTGAAACATGATCCATGAGAGATTTGGACTGTTCCATGATCTATGAGAGCTAAGGACTGCTATATGATGCATAAGAGCTTATGACTGATACATGATTAATTTGAGCTTATGACAGGTAAATGATCCATGAGAGCTTAGGACTGGCCCCGTATCCCTAATTACTTTGGGCATTGGCCCATGATCCATTAGAGCGTATAACAGGTACATGATCTATGAGAGCTTAGGGCTAATCCATGATCCATGAGAGCTATAGACTGGTGAATTATCAATGAGAGCCTAGGACTGGTACATTATATATTAGAGCCTAGGACTGGTACTTTATACATTAGAGCTTAGGACTAATCCATGATCTCTGAGAACCTAGGAATGGTACTTGATCCATGAGGGCTTAGGACTGGTATATGACCCATAAGAGCTTAGGTCTGTTAAATGATATATGAGAGCTTATAAAATGTCCATTATATATGGGAGCTCGCGACTGGTCCATGACTCATTTGAGCGTAGGACTGGTACATGATCCATGCGAGCATATGAACTGTCCATGATCAATGAGAGATTAGGACTGGTTCATGATCTATGAGAGCTTAGGAACTGTTCATGATCCATGAGAGCTAAGACTTATACATGATCCATAAGAGCTTAATACTGGCCTATGATTCGTGAGAGCAACGGACTTATAAATGATCCATGAGAGCTAAGGAATGTTGCATGATCAATGCGAGCTTAAGACTGGTACATGACCCATGAGTTCTTAAAACTGGTACATGACCCAAGAGTGCTTAAGACTGGAACATCATTCATGAGAGCTTAAGGGTGATCCATGCTCCAAAATAACTAAGGACGATTGCAAGCTGATCTTTAAGATATGAACATTGTTTTGTAAACTATGTTATGAAAATGGTAATAGGCAACATCGCGAAAACCATTGTGTTACGATGCATTGGAGAGTTGAATATAATACTGGTTGCTGTCGTGTTGCATTCACTTTGACAGCAAGTTAGTGTATATATATATGCACCGGTTGTTATTTGCTCAATTGTAATAATTGCTAATAACGATTGTTAAGATACATAGACATGCGCGCGTGGATGTAAGTCGTAAAACAATTGTGATGAGTCAAGCTAAGAGGAACTCAATAGCTGTTTTTAATTGCGTACGCTTTTATGAAAACATATTTTCCTACGATATTTTGTTGTCTCATAGCCTTCAACACTCACGCTGGAGCCTTGATTTTATTTACGACGACATGTAACCGTAATAATGTGATAATGTTATATCAAACTTTCCTTAAGTCGAATACCATTAACCTCGAACTGAATTGTCTAAAACGATATTTCATATGTCTAAATGTATTTTAAAGATGTATTTGTCTCAGCGATCTTTGTTCTGTTGTATCGACAATTATGTTAAGGATATCAAGCTATCCGTAAAAGATACTTTATACGCTAAAATCATTGACAAAAAGATTGGCTTGATTCGTGTCTAATATGCTTATTAAATCAACAATCATAACATTAGTGTAGTAATATGTTATGAACACGTGTGTGTTACGTGTAAATTTGAATAATGCACCGCGTTCATTTATTTGCATTTGCGCGTAGAAATTAAAACATCCGAAGTATTTATAATCTCAGCGTATATATGCATCCCACGTACAGGTCAACTTGTTGTGACAGTTACACGGTGAACAGAGTAGTATAGCTTTACCAGAAGCTCAATGGCGTTAATTGGTGGCAAGTGAGCGATTGCCAACACAATACATCTCGACAAAAACGTAGAACAACACTCACAACAATACAATGTAGAAAACCGCTCAGGAAATTCATAAATAGTTTATTGTACAAAATGTTGTCAAGGTTGTATCATAACTAATAATCCACAGTTAAAAGGATTAAACAGCATTATGAAATATTATGGAACTGGTAATAAGTAACAACCATGAAACAAACTATTGATATTCTGCGTTTTCAATTCTGGTGTATACTACATCACGTTGAAATGATCAATGGTAATGCACAGTAAATGTTGCATTTACGTACCTAGTACGGAACACTCTGATGTCGGCATAAATATTTTTTTTAACAATGCATTATTTGATTATATAAGTATATGTATAACAATTTCACGAACGTGCCGAGTGCCACGTTGCATCGTTTTAATATATATTTAATCATTTCATTCTCATGATTGTTCAAGTCATCGTTTTATGAAAATTATAAGTTTGAAATATGCATTGAATAAAAATCATCATTTATTCATGTTAATATTATTCGTCAAAATGTCAAGAATCGCGTGAAAAATTGTTTTAAAATGTATTTTGCTCAATTTTGATTAAATTTATGTTTTATTTAAATATATTTTTTTTTTGTGAGACTCCTTTTAACTGATTTAGTTTTAAGCAAAATTATCAACGCACCTTTTTCGGAATATTGACAGAAATGAAAGCACTATCGAACAAAATTGTTGCAGCCATTAGTTTAAGCGTGAAAATGTCGTTTTTTTTTATCCCAGTCTAACCTTTAAGACATTTTAGCTCGCAATAATGTCTGTGCAATCTTAGAAATAATTCAGTTGCAACAAAAAATACAAAGAATACATGTCACGCACGAAATATGCACACGAACATGCCATCTTCAAATAACCGTATTCAACCGATTCCAAAGACAACCTGTTGTAATTTGATGTATCACGAAACTGTTTCATCGCCTGATTTTGAAAATCTTAAATCAAGGCCAAGCTTGTAAATAGAATCGCAGATCATAACGCGTGCATGTGCATTTGTTATTTCAGTATTTTGATACGCGGCATAATTTGTATATTTTAAATGCGCAAGTAAACTGTATACAGACATTAACTTTTACATTTACTGAGTAGCAATATAAACTACAAATCATTAATTTGTTTAGCCCATTATACTTGGATAAAGAGTAGGTATGCATTAAGTGAAGTTGCTTGAAAGTATGTTATACACGTGATACCAATCCATGCAATTGTAACAATTCAAAGATACGTGTATTTCCGCATAGAACTGGACCACGATCTGTATCATGCCACTATATTGTCAAATAATATTTAAAACCAAATCCATAAATCCAGTGTTGGTTTACACGGGGATAAACTGTATTTTATTGCTAAAATTAAGAGCGAATGAAACTTAACATCTTAGGTTCCAAATATCGGTTATTAAAAACTGAACACATGCATTGAAAAATGAGCTAGTTAAGCAAAACATTTAGCATACCATATAAGGTTATTGAGGCGGTTGTCTTTTAGCAGTGTTAGTATGTTGGCTGCCTACCCTGAATATAACTTTACTTAAATGTATGTATAGAACTGTATTTGTGCATAAACACACATATGCACATAAATAGCAACATGTTAACATTTGGCTCAAATACCATCTGTTCTCCATTATTCAATTGAAATATATTAGTATGGATAAATTGGGATTTATTTACAATCACGCCGAAGAAACAGTATCCCATTCGGTAAGTGTCATATATGTGCAACCGAATACATACTACGGGTTAAACAGTTCTTCACTTCCATGTGCCACATATGCACGTGAATTCATATGTATATTAATTGGCGTGGGGTTAAATACATAAATACTAATTATATTGAACAATCCAACGCATGCGATTCATACAGAAAGCTGTTCGGCGAAGCTGATTAAGATGGATTATGACCTAGATTCCTTTCGGTAATTTATGTAGCGAGAACAATATCTGCAAACAATATTGAGAATCATTTCAAGATAAACGGAATGTTTTACTCATTTTGTTAAACTTGGTATTCTGATATAAGTGTAGTTGATGAGAACAATTATTGCTCTCCAGATTCAATAGCTTGGATTTGATTGGTTGCTGTTTTACATCTAGAGTTAAATGTATAACAGTAATTGTTTAAAATGAAACAAACCGTGATGATTTCCGCTAACACTCTCAAACTTATTTGAAAAAAATAAACGTTACTGCAATTATTTTATCTTATCTTATTTCTGTAATGCATCTAACAGAGTGTTTTTTTTTTATTTATTTAATTACTAAATTCGCAAAATAGCAGCGCCCATTTGTTTAATAGATCCCTGGGGCACGCACTAGGTCCCAATTGCATAATTTTTGTGTAGTCTGTGAGGTGCCGGATCCAATTGATATTTGATAACTTATTCATGACAAACGATGATTAGTATCTAGATCTAGTGTGACTAACTGCTTAACGTGCATAGATGTTCCTGAAAATAGCAATACAAACTGAATTCATAAGACACTTCTAGGGAAGCCTTTTACTCCGAGCATTACAGTATGCAGTTAAATGTTGATGTTCGATTACAAATGCTCCTGATTTCATACATATGAGTATTGCATATAAATGTTTGCACTAAATTGTGTTAATTTGAAAACAAAAACGAAAACACATAAGCAACGCAAATCAAGAGCGATTAAACAATTTAATAAACTTGCACCAAGGATTATTGTATGACAATGCGCAACATGTATCTGCTAAATGTTACAAGGTTGCATTTGATTTCGTATTTCTTAAATTGTGTGTTAGCGGGTATACGATTTGTTTTTGGATTTTGCAATCGCGCACTTCATTATATAATTAAATGGTTGACAAGGTTGAACAATAATGTACACTGAAAGTTAATATATCAGAATGTTGCAAACTCGTCTTTATATTCAGCCGCTCATTTGTTTTACTGGTCGGTTTTGAAATGTGTTACGTCACATCAGTTGTTGATATTGTATGCACATATGATGATGCTAAGGAGGAATTGCTTATATTTGAGTATTGACCATGTCATTTTACATAGAGATCTAGTTCTAGTGAGCACCGCTTTGCCTACTCATGTTTTTCAATCCCCCCCCCCGAGTTTAAAAATCATCAAATGACAGACAAAGGTATGCTCAGGACATAGTGTATACAAACACAAACACGATGCCACCAGCCCGCCCACTGTGTTGTCCCATTATAAAACTGTCAACTAGGTTCAATTCTGGTTATCCTATTAAGGACATGTTCACTTATTTCGTGACTGTATTCTGGTATTTCAATTGACATGTTTTGTTTTCCATTATATACGTGTACACACATTTCGTAACAAAAGGTTAATTCTAGTTGCCCTTAT
>VMBQ01001260.1:165731-189883 GCA_007657795.1 Dreissena rostriformis
CCAAGGCATATCAAAGTTTTATAACCCAACGCATTTGGGAAATAAACAGTCAAGCGTGAAATGTATATTTAATAGAATAAAAGCCCAACACATAATATATGAATTTACATTCCTACATTATGCACATTCGTCAGACAGTTAATGTTTATGCTTAATCCCTACGGTGGTATCCATTCAATATGTCCATATCATTGTATTTAAGCAAATATTAAACATTACAAAAGAGAACGTTTCTGTGCGTAAACGCATAATTATGAAGCAACTAAAGTCAACATGTTCTCTTTTGTATTGAATAAAAGTATTAATACAAATAGTATAAGGAGGAGACATTAGCGATTAGTGTGTTGAGATCAATATAGACCACTATGATACTGTTTTTCGATACTACGTCTTTTGTATAGCGAGATGGTTGCATGCTTTAGAAAGACTTCCCCAAACGTCTTGAACACTACGTAGAAAGTTTGATTGACAAATGGGATAAAGATGAATTACGATGAACTGATACTGTTAAGACAATCCCATCGATAATTTTAGGTCTGCCGTAATGGATATTAAGCTTGTCCGTAAATAAAGTGTATATTGCGTATCTGATCCAACAGTAAGAGTTGAATAGCAATAGTGTACGTGGACTTTATAAGACTACAAACAGTCATGTGTCTATTTCACGCATAATTGCAGGACAAAAATAGAAAATTAAGGGTTGTACAATTGTGTATACGCAATCCAGTTGTATTATATACGTGCGATAGTTCTATGACTATTGATTCATTTACTTTTTTTAAATGTTAACAACTCAAAACAACTTAATAACTTAATAAACAACAACTATCCATTATTTACAGATAGCAAAGAAAACATATAACAACTCGATAAAGGAAAGAAACATCTTATCATTAATATAGACATATACAGTATTCGATAGTTTAACCCTTGCCACTCGCCAGTGTCATTGACTAGTAAGAGGTAACGTAGTTCTTCCTAATAAAAATACTCCTTATCATATATCTAATTATTTACACTAGAAATAACACACATTTAGAAAGAGACAGCTGTCAATTGTGCGATATTCTGAAGCAGAAGAACTGAAGCTTTGTAACATACGTACAAATACATTCTGACTAAGTGTTTGAATTTTAAAGATTTGCTCATGTTTGCTATATATCATACCCACCCATCCTTGCAAACACGCATACACATAACTATTTCATCAACAAATCATGTCCAAGCCTGCATTAAATAATGGCATTATCTGATGATTTAATCCCCTAATATTTTATCTTTGCTTTTGAACTCTCATCAGCTATTCTACTTCGCTTAACATATTTACAGACCACAAGCTGATATTTTGAATATTCACTTTTTCAATAGAGAATTTGCAGCATGACCAGTAACTTACCTTGTATTACATATGTTATGTAATGATTCAGTACATGTTAGTCTTTAATATGATCTAATTGAAAGCCGTTATGTTGAACAAAACAATAGAACTTTATCAAAAATTGAATCATGCACAACTTACACTGTTGAATATAAAACATATTTTATTAACGTAATTGTAAAAATTCGCTCTGTTCAATGGGCATTATATTTATCGTATAAAATGAACGTGCAACTGTTCACATAATGCTTTAATTTGAGGCATGCGTATTTACAGTGCGATGTTTTGTGTAAATCAACGTATGTTTTCGGAAAACACAAACATATACAATAAATCGTGTATAATAACGTCCATATGCATGTGGAATTTAAAATTATAAAGATATTGATCAATTCGATCAAACATGGGTCTTGTTTTTTTGCAAAATGCAAAATATGCTTCTATTTCATAAGGTGTGTATTAATTCTTTGCAAAATGAATTTATGTTTGCTCATTTTGTTGGGAACATGCTACATGGCTATAAACGAACAAACCATGCTGATCTGCTTGGCTTGTTTTAAACTTAATATTTACAATTAAAGAACGACTAGCACAAACATTTAAGGAGATCCAGTTTATTATTTCGCAAGTTAATTACATCAAATCAAATGTTGTTGTTCTACGATTTTTAATACGATGAAAACACATAGCATAGTGAGATTATGATACTTATTTTATTTTTTTGAACGTAAATTACCGGTCATCGAATCAAATCTTGTTAAATTCGTTGTATTTAAACATTTAATGGATACGTCATAATAGCATTATTTCAGACAACAACAATTCTATAAATGCAGACGCGGCAGATAAGTAGTGCTGCTTTTTGTATTTCATGCCGTATTTGAACAGTAGGACGAAACTTATGTAATACCCAACACTAATTTAATAATTGTCTACTAGGAACACCGATGAGGATCTTAATTACAATTTTTTTATGTTAGACACCGTTAGAAAGTACTAATTATCCCCTCCATGATGTAAGTGTGAGATGTCTCTCTACTGATGCTGTTTATGACGTGTGTTTGGTTTAAGTAGGCGAATAATCATGTTGAAATACGTATACTTTTTGTGATGATTCTATCGTCGATACAAGTATATCTATACCGTGTTAAACACACTGGTGACACCCTGACGCCTCTGATTCAAGACATCGAGATTGTTTACAACACATATCACGTATAATTAATTATACAGGAGACCTATACTGGCGAACTGAACTATTATGAATATATCTCACATTTATACGACTTCATAGTTGTTATCTAACTGCATGAATGCAAATCGATGCAACATTCGTTTGAGGATTCAGTTAATAACCAGCGTAGTGAATATTACATAATACCACACAATTGTCAGAACATAAGATATTTTCCATTGATAGGGCCGAAAATGTGAAATGATTCATAGATCGTGTGTGGCCCAAAACAATGCACTTCGTAAAACGAGCTTCATTTGAATGTGAACAATGCTAGTAGATTCCCTCAATTGCATCATGAGTATGCATATGTTTTGTATTGCATTGCTTAGGTTTGTACACACATCCAGAAAAAACGCACATACATCGATACTCGTTACAAATGTCATCATTATTAAAGGTACATACATTGATATTTGACAATGCATACCCATTAGAATATTGTCAGTGTGTGCCTTCAACCCTACGTTTGTACTTTCATTATATAGTTAGTTCTTTACATAATAAGTGTTGTTGTTGGCCAGTTGGCCTTAAAATGTGGTGCTGTAAACCGATTTAAAGAGACATAGTGTCAGGTTATACGGTATTTTATTTTTTAAATAAGATTATTTAAAATGTATGTATAAAGTTGTTGCTTAACATCTTGGTCTCGTTTAAAAAAAATGTTTGATGTAAGTCAAATGTTTGAGAGTCCGGACTGAATATATAAGCCTTAACATGTAGTTCGCCATTATGTTCACTATTTCAATAGTTCCAGACAGTGCTGATGTCATTTTGACGTTAATGTTTTCCAATCACAGTAGCACAACCGGCGAATGCATTAGTGGTACATGGTGTAGACATGTAATTGAGCTAACTTTTGAATTGCAATTACATACAGAACATGCGGTCCTTTTCTATAGCCAATAGTGTATTTCGTTATGATTTAGAAGTGTGGTATTGTATTATTTATGTATATTGTATAGACAAGTATTCACTTACCCATAATAAAATACCATCATATGGTTACGACGGTATCTTATTGTGATGTCTCTTTAGCTTCGCTCTTGATAGAGTTTGTTCAACATACATTAGGCTTTAAGCTCATGAGTAAACACATATTAAAAAACAATATATTCACAAATGGTCAATGACGTACATAATTTTTAACAGAACGTAGATCAAAATCTTAATACAACAAAACGTATACACTTTATCGTTTATTGTATTTTTATATAAATTATATTTGTTTATAAATTAGATAAATAAATGAAAGTTTTTGGATAGAAACTATTGATTATATAAGTCAGCTCTCAATTTAAAAGCTTTAAAAACAAAAATGGATAGATTTCGTACAATTTTTTCATTGTCAGTCTGTAAGAGGTCAAGAAACTTGATCATGTTTGTGTTCTTCCAATAGTGTTTATTTATGTATATCTTACGTTAATTAATACATATTGGGCTTTCAAGTACAAAATAAAATTCGTCCTCAAGGACGTTACAGTGTTTGCATTTTCTATTTTGAACAGGTATCTTTTCAGACCTGTGTCATCTCCATCCACTTCAAGTCTATGGGCAGATACTCTTAAACGAGTTAACGCCATTATAAATGTTGCGATATTTCCTACATTTAAATATGGTTGTAACTTGAAGCTTCTGAAAACTTTTACCTCTGGTCGTGTTTTCCATTTCACTTGACCAGGTGTGCAAAAACATATCAGAAATTCATTGTTCAGCTTTAGCTTTGGATAAAATTTATTAATATCTCCTACCCCTTGAAAAAACCATACTTCACTTAAACCTAAGCAGTCTAATAAATCATTGAGAGATTTAACCCAATACTTTTTTTCTGGATATATATCATGATCATGTAATAACATATCTTAAACGATTTTTATTCGGATTGTAATATTTTAAACCAGTACTTTAACACACAAATGATAGGTTTATTTATTAATGGTACACGTCCCTGTTCTCCATAAACGAAGCTATTTTGTGTTTGCAACCTCACACCTAACACTTGTTTACAGTATTGTATATCTATTCTTTCAATCTGAACACTACTATTAAACCCTCATACTTCACAACTATAGCTTTGAATAGGTTCAATAAGTTTATTAAAAAGGTCCAGTCTATGATTAACTGATATATTTAGGTATTTACCTAAATTAGATTTCAGCTTGTATATTGCTTTAAGAGCCTGTCCTGAGAGTGCATCATACGTTAACATAAAAGAACCCCCTGTGATAAATACTATACCTAGGTATGTAAAACTATTCACTATTTCTACAATGTGTCCTTTGCAACAAAAATGTAAATTTCGTCTATTCTGTCTTCCTTTTTTAAAAATAAATATTTTTGCTTTATTCACATTAACGCATAGCTTCTCTTTAGTACAATACTGCTCTAATGAATCTAATCCATTTTGCAGTCAAGCTTCCGATTCCGCAAATAATACAATATCATCAGCATATAACAATAAAAACAGTTTTAACATACCAAGATTAACTCCATCAAACTTATTTAGCATTAAATGTTCCTCGATATCATTTAAATACATCGAGAACAAAAATGGCGATAACGATTCACCTTGTCTTACTCCCAAATAGCATGTAAACGAATCATGACTGATTTCATTATTACATTTTTTCTTCGATTAAACAACATTGTACATCGATCTTACTATATTCAAAATTTTACCACGTACCCCTTATTTTATCAATTTATACCATATGATATCTTTTACTATAAAGTCAATTGCCTTCGTAAAATCGACAAATGATGTATACAGTTTTATATTTTGATTCAAAATATGGTTAATAATACCCTACTGTACACAAATATTGTCAAAAGTCCCCATACCTTTTCGGTATCCGGTTTGAGCTTCTATGTACACATTGCATGTTTCACCCCATGTATTCAATCGACTATTTTTTATTTTACTACATGTAAATAATTTTCTATAGAACTTAACAGTGTTATTCCTCTATAATTATTCGGGTCATCTAAATCCCCCTTCTAATGCAGCGGAACAATAAATCATTCGCTCCAAGTCTCTGGAAAATAACCTACATCAAACATTTTATTATATATATATATAATATATATTTGATATACAGATATCTATTCATATGATTATATTATGTGACAGGAAACCTTTTTTTCTATGTTTTCAATGACTATAGACATACATATGTATGAATGCATTTGTGAATTTCATTTGAATACATTCATCAAAAATGTGTAACATACATTATAAAAATGCACTCAGGTAACACGTAGAAACCAATATATGTATTTATGCAATATGTCCTGTTTTTGTCGTACAACCGTGACTGAAAGGCAGTCAGGTCGTCATGTAAGTTGTGTATAATTATATGACACAATGATCGCACTTGGAACTTGATTATTTCTGCAATCAATTTAAGCAAAATACATGTAGTATTTAAATTTGCAAAGAAATATACCTCACAATCCCGCTAAAGATTGTACAATACATTTAAACACACATTTTCTTATTGACTAGGTATCAATAGAATATTACACGTGGCCGTAAATATTTTAATTAAAGCTCCGAGACGCCATTGGCTATTTGATGCTTGGATGTTCGCCGAACGGTTCTAACGGACTGTTGTTCGACGAATTCCTGTGATCTACCGCCTTGGAAAAAGCAGTAAATGTTCAAACTGTAACTGTTCACTAAAAAAGAAGCGTTCGCTTCATTCAACGAAATAAATATCTGGTCAGTCAACAATGTGCCTTATGACATATTGCACGTCTATTTATTAGGTTATAAAGTTATATATATTTATTTATTTATTTATTATCTTATATCTATTGTTTTTACTACTTAGTAATATATTTGTTTTGCACGTTGTATTAACGTTTATCAGACTTTGTTGTTTCTCTTCTATTGTACTTTACACAAACAACTGAATCTTGAATTGAGAAATGATAATTATTTAAAGATTTATTTTGTAATATGTATATATTTATTAAGTTAGTTGTTATGCCCCCGAAGGTGGGCATATAGTGATTGCACTGTCCGTATGTCCGTCTGAAATTCTATCACACTTTGCGTTTAGGTTTCGAAAAATGTGGAAAAACACTTAACGTTTAAGTTTACAAAAATGTGGAAAAAGGGGGCATATGTCATCCTATGGTGACAGCTCTGGTTTGTTTCATTTGTTATGTATCCATTTATTTATTTCATTATTGGTTTTACCTTTCTTAATATCGGTATTGTCTTACCTCTTAAAACATAAATTATTGTTTGTTTTAATATTACTGATATTTTGTTAGTAACCAAACCAAACGATTTAAGGCAGACACCGTAAAACAATTCAGAACGTCAAACTTCAAGAAGCAATTCGCAAACATTTCAAGTTAATTGATTCTTACATCTTTCCGGAACATCTCTCCGGAATTTTTCGTGGAGACAATAACCTGTGTGCATTATTCATGACGTGAAACATATTATCTTGTCAAAGAATGCACGTTCTAATTGATATTTATGTGAAGAATAGCACACGTATTTGTAACGTCAATGTTGGGTTGCTAATAACAAATATTATTTTTTAAAGGAACATATCGACGATGAAACGGCTTAAAGTTTAGACAAATTCAAACATGTCATACACATGCGACGTATATTATCTTTTGAACTGATTCAATCGTCTTCAAAACGTCCAAACCCTGAGACAATTTATGATTGCAAACGAAACTTTACTCCCTGAACAATGCACAGTTTTAATCTTTAACGATTGTTTTTATTATTAACTATTTGTGCTGGTCAATATAAAAGAAATGTCACATCAGGAACGTTTTTCCTAAAACTGTTGTTGTTTAGACTGTGTTGTAAAATATCTTAGCATTATCGTTTCAATTATAGTTGGATATGTAAATCTTTATTATCTATGAGTGGAATGAATATTATTTCATGCGTTTACATTGATTAACATGGACATATTTGTGATTGAACGCACTGCAACGTATAAAGTTTGGATCAGTTCGGAATTCGACATATGGTTGCTATCTGAACTCACTCGCTTATGTTGACATGTTTCGACACAGATTGGCAAAATCCAAAAATGAAATGTTAAACTTGAAAACTCCTCTCTTATATGCTTTATGGAAAACGCCCTTGGCAAAGGTTAGGATTAAAACGTTTAGAAGTCACTCACGTTTCTGATAAAAGTACATCAATAGAGGTATATGCGTGTTTAAAACGAATCTGCAGGAAACATGTGATTTTAAAAGCCGATTAATGAATGTACCATTGCTCATTACTGAATTCATTTCAAAGAAGGGCATTTTCTATAGTATTACATGTAGCTGTATGCACACGTTAAGGTGCATACAATCTCTAGTCAGGGACGCCGAATAATTGCACTCGAAAACATGTTTATAGAAACAATGAATGGACGGGTCCGGAGTTTGAGGAAGCAAGAACAATATTAATACTAATATAAATGCTTTTTGTTATGTTATAATGCCCAATGCAGAAATAAACTCAACATAAAGTGCTAGCACTCGTGTTTATTTCGTGACGATTTGCTCAGAATTAATAGCGAAATTGTAGAAAAGAACATAGCCTGAAGTTGGAAATTGTTAAGTTCGTGTGTTTCACACTAATCGAAATAAAGATGACGTATGCATTTCATGATATATGTTAAGCATGGGCTAATCAGGGACGTCACTCTCCGTCTAAACTGGATGTTCGACACAAGAGACTTTTACAAGAAATATTCCATAAAAGTGGAAAGTGTCTTTCCTGATTTGTCTGCGCGGACTTCCCATGCTAATCTGGGGCGATACTTTACGCACATGCATTACGATTCCCCAGAGCGAATCTTAAATATAAGTCGATAGTGCCACTCCTTGTATTGTCTCTGGATTTTCACAATTCCAATAATTAATCATGTTAAGTTAATTGATACGCCCTTCTATCTGCTCGAAGATTCTCAATGGGCGTTGTTTTTGGCATTACTATTTCTTTAGTATATTATTTCGAGCATAAGACTTAATTTGGCTGCACGAATACGCAATTGTTTGGTAGCATATTTATAATGCCAACACAGTGGGTGTTTTTCTAAAATAAATTAAAATTAATTACTTTACGTTCAAAAGGTGTTTCTGCTCACCTGAATGTGATTTTCTGAATCAAACTCCAGATGCCAATCATTAACAGAATGAGCATCTGAAATGAAATAATACATCTTCTGGAGGGTCTGCTACAGCTGCTTGGTGTCAATGTTTTAATTATCGTTCGACCGCAACGAGTTCTGTAAATACAACATCATTAAACGCATTATGGTTTCTGTCTGGAAATTTGTGTTATTGGATATTAAACGAAACATATTATACGAAGTGCTACAATGAATTCGCGGTTGCTTAATCACATTAAGGCCGATTCAGTGCTGTTTGTTTGGCAAAGAACATTTGAATATTGACTTAATTGAGTGATACAGAGCTGTACAGTACGTGCTAAAAACATGATTTTTGACAACATTAATTGCAATACGTTTGCGAAAAATGACCAATGGTGTTTGTTTTATTGTGCAAATATTTGTTTATAATTTCCACGTCTAAGGTAAGTAGGGGCATGTTACTATCATCATTTACATTCATTGATACTAGTTAACATTGCATGTGTAATATGAGTTATTTTGAACAGACGACATTAACTTTTTTATCTTTGGAAATATTGCTTTCAAGATTACTTTATCGATATTTGAATTACAAGCTCTCCGTCTAAAATATATATGTACGTAAACAAATACTGTTGTTTATTTATATTGTCTTGTTCTTGTTCATGTGTAGCCGACAAAAACCCAATATGTGAGCCTGAAATTCTTAAACAAATAATTAAAGCAATTTATTCAGACACCCACAATCTTATCATCACTGCAACAAAAACATCTGGATTATTCATACGGGGCAGTTATCCGCGTATGAAGGGCAACACATACACGCCCCGTATTGTAAAAACATTGTAGAGTCGTCGATGAATATAAACACCTACATGTGTTTGTTTTATTTTAAGAAAACGTTATATTTTAACCCATTTATGCATAGTGGACTCTCCAATCCTTCTTAATTGGATCAATTGTTTTCCAAAATTAGGGATGTCTAGTATATTTATTTCCATATTTAGATTTCTTACAGAAATTCCTTTAAGCAAACAGTGCAGACCTCGATGAGACGCCTCATTTTTTTCTAGACTCTAGGCATAAATGGGTTAAATGGGGGCAAGAGATGCTTTCCTATTTTGAGGCGACATCTCAATCACTCTGGCACAATTAAAACACATAATGTGGTTGTCTGCCATATTTTATCGTGATTGAGAACAACCGCTTCCTATTGGGGTGAGTTTATATTTAAAAATAATAATATGTATATGAGTTTTTGGTTATTTTCAACATTTTTTTAAATCAAATGCAGATACATTTAAGCACTTAATCGTTAATCCGAATTGAATAAATACAACATCAGCATGATACAGAGTTATTGTCAGTATTGCACGGCAAGAATACTTTTACAATGTGCTCAGCACCTTAGCGATGATCATGTTTTTCTTGTAATGTTTGTGGACCTCTCTAGTTCTTAATGTGATATCACGAATTTACATCGTTAATAGAATCTCAATAACAACGGAAGGGTAAAAGAAGGAAGGAGCACTACGTAATGTGCCATTATGTGTTTTATTTGTGAAGACATTAAAGTGTTACATGTTTAATACTCCACTTATTCTGAAGTCCTATAAACTAATGCCATTATTTGCTCCCAAAACTGGGATTTTTTCGGATTATAAAGCGTATAGAGGACATTGCATATGCGATAATAATAATGCATGATACACCAACACAAAGAAGTTGTAAATGGGATGATAATAATTTTCGGATGTCCGTCTTTCCGTCGTCGTCGTCCGGATAAAATCCAACATCTTTTATAGTTATCAAGTTAAAACTACCTTTAGGTAGAGCTATCCCATTGAAGACGTGTGCAGTGCACACCATCCATTACTCTTATTTTCAGATGTGTATGAGTTGTTTAACCTTTCTGAAATAACATAATCACTTTTCCCCGGAGAATATCTAAAACTCTGAAAGCAGTATAAACTTAAGTATTCATCGTAAGATATATCTATATACGGATATGGGGAGAGCACTCGAACCATAGTTATTGCGTGCACTTCTTTTAGAGTTATGTATTGTTTATTATAAGCTTTTATTAATGGTGTGCATATATTTTACCCGGGGCATTGGTTACAAAACCAAAATAGGTATCAACTTGAAACTCAATACAAAGGGACATCTCATTGAGGAGAAATTCTATGCTACCATAGCTCTAGCTACCATATTTATACAGTTATTGTCATTTGTTGAAACATATAACAAGTATCATCCTATAACTTAATTGGTAGGTAAATAACATTAATTGGATATGAACACAAGAACTGCAAATTGTGGGAGTTGAAGATTATCCATTTTATTTATGTATTGAAATTACATTTTGAGTGGGGCCTATCTTGCAAACTCTACAAGATATCAACTTAATACTGTGTAAGTGGATAGTTGAATCTCAAGGATTGTTGTCCGTTGCACAATAACCATAACTCTTGCTTTCAATTTTTTATGCCAAATGTCCTTGTGAATGTTTATGCTGAAATTATATCCACGTCATATCTCGACTATAATATAAGGTATCCAGGCGAATCCTACTAGATGCACTCGAAACTATTCCTAAGACCTATGTCTTCTGACAAAGCGGCATGCAAAGTACTTAAGGCACGACATATACAGCATTCGTTAAAATCTATAGCAAAGGCTTAATTTATTAATTGTATGACTTTCAGCCCTATTTGTGTACATGTTAAAATTTAGCCCCGCTTTTACTGAACTGATAGCAAAATGATGTACACATATTCATCATGTAATTTGAACACAGTTGTTTACCCTAGTGTCGTAAGAAACATTCTGAGATATAAACCTTGGACATGAACATTGGTTTAAACACTATTTATTTAGATCGTAGCAAGTACATAAAAAGCAATACAATACAAACATACATTCTATTTTCGGACAATATAAAATGCAGGTAGAAATTTCAGTTTTGCTTAACATAAAGGCTGTAGAATACAATTTGACAGAATTGAGAAGAAAGCACGAGGCTTATGCTATGTCTCTCTTCTGTCAGTTAGAAGCGCTGCTGTTATGGTGTAAACAAACAAATGTATAACAACAATTTATAAAAATGACACAAAATTTCGAAAAATATAGTACAGTGATAGGTATTTGAATACCGTTTAGAAATGGAAAATAATATACGTTGTAATACAAATAGTATAGCAGAGTAGTGATAGCCAAAAAGCTAATATGTTGAGAAAGGGAAAGAAGTGAAAGATTAGAGTTTCAGAATAAGAGAAGTTGCGGTAGGAAAAGAAGAAGTTGCGGGACGGGGCATCGTTAGCAGAATATGGTTTGTTCCTGAAATGGAGTAGAGTAAGAATCTTTAACTATCTCGGATAAAAGACTTAACATGTTCGAATATTAATGAATTTACTTCGTATGATCCGTCTTTAACACCAAAAAGAAGTAGTTGCAAGGTTATGGTTTGGGAACTGGACAGATTGTCGAAAAGGATAACTCTGTTCACAGTATAAATGGGGCAATTGAAGAAAAAATGATATGTATCTTCAATCTCACCACATTGACAATATGGACTTAGTACAATATTTTTCGCATACAAATGTTCATTTAAGCTGCTACAGTGCATTCGTAAACGTGCATGTTAGACTGCCGCTCTCCATCGTAGTAATGCTGGGGAATTACTTTATTATCTTTGTTTAGATTTGCTTTGAAAGCTGAGAGAGAAGGAGCTGTTCTTACAGATTCCGGTAGATTGTTCCATAAGTTTATGGTTGATGGTAGGAAAGATCGTGAAAAAAGTTGTGATTTACATTGAATGCTGCGAATATTGTTAGAATTACGAAGTGGATAAGCCGATCTTTCACCAACGCTAGAGGGGATCAGTGAACACAAATAGGGGGATGAAATTGCATTATACATTTTATAGAAATTGGAAAGTTTATGTTTTGTTCTCCTATTTTTATTGGTTCGAGAGCCGTTTCATTTATTCTGCAAAAATGCTAAACGTGTTCCACCGCTTATTGTTCTTGCGGCGTCCTGTTGAATCTTTTCAAGTTCTATTTCATCTTATGAAGTAATGTTGTCCCAGACTCCATCAGCATATTCGCGAATTGGTCTGATAAATGTTGTGTATATCAATAGAAGGGACTTTCTGTCGAGCGTAAACTTAAACGTTCGCATTAAATTGATTCTCTGTCATGCTTTCGTCTTGATTGATTCAATGTGGTCATGTTAGAAACATGAATCAGAAAAATTTAAGCCGAGATGTTTATGAGACGGAACCTCAGTGATTTGGCAGTCGTTGAGAAAAAGAGGGGGGTGGATTGGGCGGTTGACCTTTCTAGATATTACTAAGGATTCGGTTTTTGGTGGATTGAAGTAAACCAACCACTTGTCAGCCCAGGAATGGATTTTTGCAAGATCAGAATTAAGATGATTAGCTGCATCAATCGGGTTGTCGACGATTATATATATAGCAGTATCGTCTGCAAATAGGCGAAAAGGACAGTGAATATCTCGTACAATGTCGTAAATGTATATAAGAAAGAGGAGGGGCCCTAAGATAGACCCTTTAGGAGCACAAGCCTTCATGGGTAATGGGTTAGATTGACAGCCGGATATTACAACACACTGGGTCCTCTCATGTAGGTAGTCTTTTAACCAAGATAGAAGATTCCCCGAGATACCACTTAGTCGGAGCTGGTGAATAAATCCTTCATGCCATACTCTATCTAATGCCTTAGAAATGTCACAAAATATGGCTCTAACCTATGTACCTTCGTCAAGGGCTTTAATAAAAGAGTGATATACCGAGATTAATTGTTTGACAGTGGAATCTTTTGGTATGAAACCTGATTGAAATGGGGTTATAAAATTGGTAGCCCTTAAATGGTTAAAAATATATTTGTGGATAATTCTCTCCAGACATTTACTTAAAACGCTTAAAAGGGAGGTCGGTCTATAATTTCCAACTTCCTGAGGATCAGACTTTTTGTGAAGTGCACAAACAATTGCTTCTTTCCAGCTCCGTGGGACCCTACCAGCACTGATGGAACAATTGAAAATATTTTGTAATGGACCTGCAATCTCAGATGTAATTTGCTTTAGGACTTGACTATTTATTTGGTCCGGTCCTGATGCCTTTCCTTCATTATTTTTATGGAATCTAAGACATCTTGACGGGAAATGATGAGATCTTGAAAGACGGGGATATCTGACTCTTGGGAATGTAAGTTGTGCATATGCGTACTTGGTATAGGTAAAGTAGATTGAGATTGGAAGAAGGAATTTAATATGTTCGCTTTATCAAGGGGTGACTCTTAAATGGTACCATTGTAGTTTAAGGGAGGCAACTCGTTATGTGAGGTGTTTTTATTCGTGATTTTTTAAATTATTTTCCAGAAGTCGGATGAGGCGTGTTGATTTTCACGTATTTGTTTAGCAAGATTATCAAAGTGAACTTTTTTTGCTGATTTTACAAGATAATTTACAATATTACGTTGTTGGCGATAAATGAAGCAGTGACGGTCTAAATTGGTAGCCTTGGCTTTTCTGTATGCTCTTTTGCGGCGTCGGATTTCTTTTCGAATATTATTATGTAGCCATGGTGGATCAGCTGTTCTTTTTGTAACTATTTTGGATGGAATAGTAGCTTCGAAGAAACTGATAAGTTGACGTGTGAAATTTGAGGTATATATGTCAATATTATTATCGCAGCAATTATTCCAATCAAAGTTCTGCACAAGTTGTCTTAGATTAGTGTAGTAGTGTAGATCTTTATATTTCCATATTTTACGTTTAAAATTTGACCCAACTTTTCGGTTGAAGTTTATGACGCAGTAGACTGGACAATGAAACCGAACTTGTTGGTTAAGAAAAGGTTCTCCGACGCCACGTTTTAGCACTGTCAATGAAGATGTTAACATAAAAAGGTCAAGAAGAGAATTCGAGGTTTCAGTGAAATGGGTAGATTCGTTAATAATCTGTGTGAGATTGTACTGTAAAAAAAGGGTGTCTATTTTGATCCTACACTGTGGTTTATTCATGTCGAGGTTGACATCACCGTGATAACAATGTTTTCAATACCGGTGTCAACGGCTAGTGAGATCGAATCGTTGATGCATTCTGGTATATAAGGACTAGAGTTAGGTGGTCTATAGAATGATCCAAATAAAAGACGCCTTCCCTTGATACGTAATTCAAGCCAAAGACATTCTAAATCGTCTATTTGTAGTCGTNTAGCCTTGGCTTTTCTGTATGCTCTTTTGCGGCGTCGGATTTCTTTTCGAATATTATTATGTAGCCATGGTGGATCAGCTGTTCTTTTTGTAACTATTTTGGATGGAATAGTAGCTTCGAAGAAACTGATAAGTTGACGTGTGAAATTTGAGGTATATATGTCAATATTATTATCGCAGCAATTATTCCAATCAAAGTTCTGCACAAGTTGTCTTAGATTAGTGTAGTAGTGTAGATCTTTATATTTCCATATTTTACGTTTAAAATTTGACCCAACTTTTCGGTTGAAGTTTATGACGCAGTAGACTGGACAATGAAACCGAACTTGTTGGTTAAGAAAAGGTTCTCCGACGCCACGTTTTAGCACTGTCAATGAAGATGTTAACATAAAAAGGTCAAGAAGAGAATTCGAGGTTTCAGTGAAATGGGTAGATTCGTTAATAATCTGTGTGAGATTGTACTGTAAAAAAAGGGTGTCTATTTTGATCCTACACTGTGGTTTATTCATGTCGAGGTTGACATCACCGTGATAACAATGTTTTCAATACCGGTGTCAACGGCTAGTGAGATCGAATCGTTGATGCATTCTGGTATATAAGGACTAGAGTTAGGTGGTCTATAGAATGATCCAAATAAAAGACGCCTTCCCTTGATACGTAATTCAAGCCAAAGACATTCTAAATCGTCTATTTGTAGGGCAGGTCGCTCAATGGCAAAGAGATCAGATTTTATGTATACTAGAATACCTCCATGGGGATCGTTACGTCTATCCCGTCTAAACGGCGTTTGATAAGAAGGGAAAAGTAGGTCGACAGTGTCAACTGTTGAACTGAGCCAAGTTTCAGTAAAGACTATAATATCAACATTATTAAGGTCGGCATAAAGAATGTCTTTCTTGGCGAGGAAGCTCTAGACGTTGTAATGGACAAGTTTAAGATTATGTGCAAAATGCATCAGATATTGAAGAAGAAAAAGATGTTCCCATAGATGAGGAAGACATATCAAGAGAGTTGTCGGGTCCAGGATTTTAATGGACATCGCCTCCTCTTAGAAGAAGAATTGCCAGCCAGCAAACTATCTCGAACTTATTCATTTGTTGAAGCCCTTTACTTTTCATTGTACCGAGTAGAAAAAACCTATCCTCATCCTGTACACACTTTTGTCAGTGTACATTATGTAATGCCCGAGTGTAAGAGATAGTTGGATGAGAAAAAGCTAACGTAAGAAGTGGAAAAAAGAATGGAGAAATACTGAGAAGAGAAGAATAACAAACATAAACAGAAAGTTTGGTCATGTTGATGTTTTAAGGAGATTTAAAACCTCATTTGCAAAATTTATATGTTGGCCTGTCTAAAGGATACTCAAAGTCGAACTTAGATTCGATGAGCTTGTATTAACATAAAAGAACAATAATCTACGCAACATAGGCTTAGTAATCATGCCGAAATGTGGCGAGCTTTTTACGAAGCTTGTAGTATATGCCAATGCGGCGTGTTAACGAACGGGAGAGTCCGTGTTTGTTGAATGTGCACGATTTCCGCAAGCTAAATACAGAAAACATGTGCACTAGGCGTGTGTCCAAGGATTGTAGATTACAGTTTAGGAACAAGTTAAGGGTGAGAGAACGTGTTAAATGTATGTATTGTAATACGGACTTAACAAATAATTCCGGGTAAAATGAAATGTGTGATTTTAAAAGTGCGTCTTATTGGATAATTTTAATAAGAGGTGTGCATTTGCATTGAAAAAAAATGAATGTGTTTGTTCACCAAAGTGTAGATATTCATATTTCAAGCTGGCGGATTAATTCATTCGAGTATATGTTACCAGCTGGTGTGGGCTAAATTGTACACCACAGTTGAAAGCAACATTCGGACAGATTTGTACAAGCATTGAGTCTGGTAAGTTCTTACAAATTATAGTAGAAGGTATACTGACACATAGCAGTAAAATGAGTGTGGTGAAATCTAGTTAATTAAAGTAGGATATTAGAAAGTAATAAGATAGAAAAATATACCAAAAGAAAAAATAAATATTTGTTTTGGGGAGTGAAAATATAAGAAATGTATTCAACTATGTGTATGTGTACATGTTGGGTATAGATTGTGCATATAACGTTTTTATATATGTGATGGTATAGTGTACTTGTCATTATTTGTCTGAGTACTTATATTTGAAAAACAAAAAAATTGTATGTTGTATGACAGTATGAATGATTGAATTAACATTGTTAATTAATTAATTCAATCAACCTGACAACACAATAAATCTGAAAAAATAGGTTGCTGTACAAACAAGATATGTCATCTAGCAGCTTAGCTTCAAATATGTCAGTGCTTAAACAAGCAATATAAACATTAAGTTGTAGTTCAACAAATTAAAAGATACATATGTAGCTCATCCAGCAACTGACTTTCAAATATATAAGAGTTCACAAATAATATATAATTAAGTTGCTGTACAAAATAAGATTACTCAAACAGTAAATGAGGTTCAACTTCTTAAGTGCTAGATAGTACACAATAATTTACAATTTAGTCGCTGTACAAAGTAAGATAACTCACCCAGCAGGCTGATGTTCAAATATGAGTTCTAGAAAGTACACAGTCACTTCACAAATGCATTTCATATTGTCAAGTGACTAAAATGCCATTACCATTTAACGTGTACACCATTAATATTTATTTTCTAACACATATATTCCTTTAGTATCAGTACCTATTTTCAGGTTTGTGATGTCGTTTAATCATTGTTTACACTCAATTAGTAGATGACTCACTTTTGTCATAATCTTGTAATGTAACAAGAGAATGGAAGTGGGTCAATGTTTTTTTAGATAGAATAATATTAATATCAAACAATCTTGGAATTGTAAAGCCAAAATGTCAAAGATTATTTGAATTGTTGATAGAGTAACAATTTTTGTTTATTATATAGATGCCTACAGTCTTCTAGGTAACTATAAGCCTTACAGCCCCGGACTGGTTAAATGTTAATCGGGCTACTAGAAGTTAGTAATGTATATGGTCGGGCTATTGGATTTTTTGTCTGTTTCCAATAAAGCATCATAATTCAGGCTAGTGGTTAAAATATATTATCAATACCGTGAAGACTGTGCTTGTAATATGTAAGCATGTCTATTGGAATGAGTGCATTATTTATGATTACTATGACATACGTGCATAATTGATATGATTTGCATATCCACAGTTATATATGAAGTGAGTTTAGCAAACCATTGAGATTTATCTTGTGTCAACATTGAAGTAAAAAAAAATTACCTGCCATGTGTAGTGGTTGTTTGTTGATTTCAGTTTGATTTATCGAGCGTGTCCATGGAAACTATTGAATAGATGATATTGTGAATGATCCTGTGGATGATTGTGTGCATGCACCTAGCCATGACGTCATTTATTATCAAAACAAATTAAAAAAGGTTAAAATAGAGTATGATTTGTGCTGTTCGGCTAGTCTATTGCAGGTGGTGTAGTGCACAATAAATGCTTTTCATGTGGAAAAAGTAAGACCTCAATGACAAGAAAAATTAAAAAAAATAAGTCTACACAATTTATTATAAGTTCGACATTAACATTATTTAAGCAAGTAGTAAACCTGGTTATGGTATAATAAATTTACTTTAATATTTTTTCTGATGATCTGGTATAAATGAGATTTTTTATAACTTTAATTTTGTTATTGAAAAAAAACTCATGTAGTACATATGATATTTAGATTTTTATGGAGATACGGTGGCAATGTTAACATGTATTTACATAATATATTGATGGTGGCATTGAAGGAAAACATAACATTAAACATTTTACACTTATCAACACATTTACATCATTTTCAAGACATTGGTTACATACATTGGAGTAAGAATAATTACATAATTGTAAGTAAATATGCAAATATTTACATTATTATAAATGCATAGTAAGTGCGGATATGGTAGTATGTGTTTACTAAACTGATTATTATTTGCAACATGTGGAGTAAATAATGTGGCAACAGTATTATTATATACAGAACATATTGATAGTATTAATGAAAAACAAACACAGTATTTATGGATTTGTTCATGATAACAATATTGATGATACTAGTAGACTTGGGGAAAAAGACATAATATATCACGACATCAATATTTAATTCAAATGATCCCATGTATTAATTATTATGTAATGCTTGTCTTATAATCATGGAATTACACAGATAACAAATGGGACATAGGTTCTAGTATTACGCGTAAGTAATTGGTAATAACAAACAACTACGGGTGTATTGTAACTTATTCACTTATTTATACAACATATTTACACTTAATGATGTTATTTGTCAATGTTTTGAGGTAGTCTACTAGTACTTGTTGATACGTTTACATTTATTAACGCATATGTATACATATGTATCCGGTGTACGTATCCAAGTTTTAAAGTTTAGAGTTCACATACTCACGATCTTTAATTAATATATGTGTTATGGTATATAGCAACATATACATGTACATGCATACTTATACATCCATGTCTTAAGGTATATATCAACAAATACATACATACTTATACATTCATACATACATGTATGTATATATACACGTACAAACACACTTATACAATTTTTTAACTTGTATGTTAGGGTATGCATTATCTTACCTAATATTGGTGGGAATGGTGGCATATTAAACATTCATTGAAAAAGGGTGTTTAATGGAATTTAGAAATTGTTTGAAAAGACAATAACTGTAATTGAAGGTCAAGTCAACACTGGGTATTGGCCCATGCATGTGGAATTAGGTTTGCTTGAAGCCAAATTGAGACAGGTCCTGGATGGAAGTGATCTTGAGTTTATGATCCTGGTTCTTCAACTTAATGTATATGTTTCCATCGAATGTCCATGTATCTGCGATGGGAGACAGTGGGTTGTGTTTCAATTGTCGGCAATGGAAAGCAATTTCCATTCTCATTTGTGTTAACTGTTCATTGAGGAACACTTTGCTTTTATTAAGTCTCAGTTGTTTTCTTGCTTTGATGAAATCTGTCTTTGCTTTGTAGATAGTGAACTTTACTATTATGTCTCTGTGTTTTCCATCATTTCTTTTTGGAGGTCCATTTCTGTGGGACATGCACGTTAAATGACATGTATCTTTATACCAGAAGAAACAAATTAAAGTATTACTTGTGAAAGTAAAAACAATTGACACATACTTCAATATCAAATACAAACTTGTTTGTGTATCAGATTTATCATACCATGTCGATTCCGTTCCTTATAACATATCCAGTCCCATCGAGATTTAACGACTATTATCGTTGTGAAACGTTGGGTTGTTGTATAATGTTTATTAATGTCCCTTGTGAAAACATTGCTAATACGCTACAGTGCCTCTCTTTCAGCCAAATCAGAAAATCATATATTTCCTCGTGGTTTAGTTTATATCATGCTATGTTTCATTGTTGAATCGGAAAAATACGGATGTATGTTAAGCTTTAAATCCATGATAATTATGCAGACTATTCTTGATACACGGTTTCTTAAAACCTGCCTAGTTTACCAGACATGGCCCGAACGACAGTATGTCCCGTGTATTAATCTTGCACGTATTGCATTTTGTCTTTTGCCAATGAACTATATTATGTTAAACGTATAATATTTATTTAACTCAACTCACGTTATATACCTGTTATTCTACCATTTGCTACCATTGATCTGTTGACTGACGGACGCAAGGTTGGACAATGCGATTGCGATATGAATACCTTCCCGGCGCATACACAACATCAACTGGAATTTCGTGTGTTGGAATACGGTGGTGTGATATCTTATTTTTAATATAGTTTTCATATATGAAAATTTAAAGTGTTATATGTATATGTATTCAACTTGTCGAAAAAATAATACACATGTACATGTTTAAAGTGCCCTCTTTCTTCTTCAGATCAGTTAACCATAAATAAAAGGGTTACGTCACGAAAACATAGAATATTGAAGAGAAGACAAATGACAATAATGTATCAGTCTGACAACCAATATATCCGCAGAGATGAAGAAACGTNACCTTATTGTTCAATTTGATTGCATTACCTCCCCTACACACCAACATAGTAATTTAATATATATATTGTTAGGGTATTTAAGAATCCTGATCGGATCGTGCCCTAATACAACTATGGTTTCATGTTTGTAAATTAGTATTTATGTATGTAAAATTGTCCCTTCTGTGTATGTAAAAAATTGTTCCAACGTCGAGATGTGTTGCGGTGTTACGGTGGGGTATATAGCTATGAATAAACCATCTTTAAAATGGGGATGTGGATTTCATAGTATATATGCTTCATTCTGCACCGTAGCTAGGCTATATATATATGTATGTATTTATTCATTAATGTTTCGATGCCATCCAATGCTAAAATGCAATAATTAACTTCACAGAAAAGAAAGACGAATACGTTTTCATATTTTGTCCATATTTTGTTAAACATATATTGAAGATATCTTTCGAGTGATTGAAGATGTGCATAACATCTAGTAACAGAATACCCTATCAACCAGGTGTAGCTAAACGTAAACGTATTTGTATGAGGTAGACAGTATACCAGAATGCTTATTGATTGCTAATATAAAAAGCCAATGCAAAAAATAATACAAATACTAGTTGATACTTTCCATTTTCAATTATTACATGCAATTGCAACGAATTGTAGTCAATCTGTTCCTATATATATACAATTTATTTACCAAGTCTTCACTTTCATAAAGAAATATGGTCGTTTCGAGAACTATGTGTTTCTTTTTCCCTTCTTATGTCACTAAATTGACATTTATGTGGAGTCGATGTTAATGACAGCCGTAGATGGTCGATATCTTGAAAAATGATATGACCAATAATGTGATAAGATCTCTGATATTTCTGAAAGTGTGCATATATATTCATTTGCCATACTTTAAAGAAACTAATAAGGACGAGGTTATTTTTAATGGTCAGTTAAACTGAAAGAAATCAACTTTTCTATGTAGCATTGTTCAGTCGTTTAATGGACTTTATAAAATCATCATGTTCACAACACAATGACAGCACAACACGTTTAGTCACATGCTGGCTGCCTAAATATATATATATACAAAAACATACATATGGGATTGGACAGAAATATATATATATACACCTCAGAGTTATTCGTACTTCTACATCTATATGACCGGTTTCAGTCTGTGCGATAGAAAAACCTAAGAGTATATGGACCGGACACTATTTTTGTATATGGACCGTTCGGGGTTACACACCACTAAATTTGCACTGTATTGAAGCGTTTTATTGTACAGTGTAGTATTTTGCTGTTACAGTTAGTAAACAACAATGACGTCTGCTGCCAGATTCGCAAAATTAACTGACGACGAATTAAAAGAAATTGTAGACAATAAAGATTCTAAACGCACAAATTGTGCAACTAAGTACGCAGTCTCGATGTTGAGGGCATATTTAAAAGAAATGGATTATCCGGAGGAATTCAAAAACGCAGAAAAGGAAGTGCTCAGTGGTGTATTGACACAATTGTACGCTGAACTAAGAAACAAGAGTGGTGAATATTATAAACGTTCATCTTTGCTGGCATTTAGAAGTGGACTTGCTATATTTAACTAAAGTATTGTTTCTGTCTAACATATAAGGTTACTGTTATAAAGAATTGTCAATTGTTAAATAAAACAAAACTATAGTTTTATAAAATATATACACGTAATATAAAACATACTATATTTATTTCTGTTATTGTTAAACATTAGTTGTCATTTGTTGCATACAAGATATTCAAAAGTTCATTTAATGTTTAAAAAGTCAACTTGTTGTTTTTAACAAGTCCAACATTGCGGATATTCTGCAGGGCTACAAACTTCTGAGATTAAATCCATATTTTAAGGTTATAAACCATAATCAATCGTACAACACTGTACAATGGTAAAGGGGACACTCTTTGGTGTAATATAAGAAATAGTAAACCCAACTTCGGTCCCAATGGCATTATAGTGACCAGCCAGGCCGCTAAAAACTGTATATTGACTTCGGTCCATATACCGTTTGTGGCTGTCTGGCTGGTCATATATATATATATATACTGTCAAATTTCACGATTTATGGGAAATCGGTCCATTTAAGACCTTTGTTGCGGGGCTTGTAATAAAAAACGGGGTCTGTATACGACCCCGCTATGAAAATGCCTTTAACAATTTTTAATGATGATAGGGGAAGTCATCTATCAACCACCCTGCGTAACAGGGTCTCAAATCGAAATTGAGACTGATTATCTCCATTCCGTCAGTACCCCGTAGGTAAACATATGTGTGAATATTTACTATCACATTCCATGATTTATGGGGAATATAAAAATATCACATTCACATTCCATGATTTATGGGTAAGACATGTGAGACCCCATGACCAGGGTTCATTTAGAGGCCCCGAAAGTTAATATATGTGTGAACCAAGAATAAAATGTATAATACCATGTCTGTTGGTTTCATTGTTATGCCTATGTATTTAATAAGTTTCTATTTATTATTAGTATTTGTCGAAAAAAAGTCGTAAGTGTGTTTAAAGAAAGACCTTGATCGATCTGCTTGTTAACGCCATTGCTGATATCGGCAGCCTGCTATCTGCTTATGACCCATTTAATTGATTACGACGAGGAATAAGTGTTTACAGCTGCAGTTAATTATTAAATAATTAATCTTTACAGACGTGATAAGAAATGACATAGAATAACGAGTTAACATTTATTTAAACGACAAGAACTATCCGGAATTAATATCGATCAACTTTCATCTTTAAGACAAATCGTTTGCAAGTTATTAAGCATAAGCGATTAGTGTGTTGAACTCAATATACAGCATTCTGATGCTGGTCATATAAATAGTAGCAAACATTTATACATTCTAAAAAAAAATTCAATGCTACTTCTTTTTCTTCCTCTACTACTTCTTCTACTTGTACAACAACAACAGCAACAACAACAAATACTACAACTTCTACTTCTAATTTAACTACTACTACTACTTCTTCCACTACTACAACAACAACTACTACTACTACTACTACTACTACTACTACTACTACTACTACTACTACTACTACTACTACTACTACTACTACTACTACTACTACTACTACTACTACTAC
>VMBQ01001261.1:0-77810 GCA_007657795.1 Dreissena rostriformis
ATATGTATAATAAGTTGTTCAGACATTTTAGAAAAAATCATAAATATTTGACAAAATCGTACAGTCCCCCTTTAACAAAATCATTTTATTATGAGAATTATATAATTGAAACTGAGCACTACCATAAATATGTGCGTATTTTAGTAGCATTTTAGTTTTATGTTAATTATTTAAATACTGAACACTAAACGTTTTAATAAACAATATATTTTTATGGAGAAAAACCAAAGGCAATTAAGGGACTCCTGACAAACCACTGTATTCATCAGTTAGTCTATCATCACCACTATGAGTTTATGGAGACTACTCATCCCACACGGATTGCACTAGTACCTCATCTAGACCATTGCCCACAAAGTGTACTTCCAACTGTTGAATTACCACAGTTGTTTAACCGCTGTCGTTTGACCGTTGACCTTTTAGTATAATTTCGACATTGAAACAATATGTTTATTGTGAAAAACACACCGAATTATATAGGTAAACGTTTGTGCCTTATTACTAGTATTTTTATTGTCTTAAAAATATGATGCAATTATAAAACGAACACAATCTGTTTTGCAAATAAGTGATGTATGTTGACGATTAACGTAGTTTTACGATTACATTGAAGGTAAGTATTTGTTGTTTTGTTCTCACAACGCATATTCTAACATAGAATTATATTCAAGTTAAAGAGCGGACAAACCCTACTTTGAAATCAAATTCTGAATTTATACTTTTGACATCAAATCATCACCTTTGCCACAAAGATACCACGTCCTTCTTGCGTTGCGTGAGACACACTGCATTATAAAGGTGGACCTTTGCGCAAAATTATTTAAAAATCGTCTGATGTATCAACGAAAGTTACGGTCAGGACAAGAATCAACACAAAAAGGCAGACACACCAACTTATGGGACAAATTGATTGTTATGTAACCTCCACCCTCATCACCTACTGATTCATGGTAAAGGTAAAAACATCATTCTTGTTATGGTCAATTCCCATATTAGTATCAAATTCTTCATGAGAACAGTGACACGAACAGTGCACAACGCACAGTGAAATTTAATCAGGACTTACCAATATACATCTGTGTTTGCAATTATCGAGTGCTCTTAGCCAAGCTGACCATTTGTGTTTTATCATTTATTCAGATGAGACTTTAACAAGTATCGAATTGTTAATGAGAAAAGTGAGAACACTGCAAAACTTACGCATTTAATCCTGCCTCACTAACATACATCTACATTGGCAACAACAGAGAGCTATAAACCAAGCTGAACATTTGTGAATTATCTTTTATTCAGACGTTTACAATGCCAATACGTTAAGCTATGATTTGTTTAGTATCTTACACAATGGTAAATGTGATTGGCTAGTCTGATAGCAACGCAGAAGACACCAATTTAGGGAAGTTGTTTTTACTTCAATAATAGTATTAGAAATACAACCACAGGGAAGTTATGTATCTGTTAAATACTGATCAACATAACAGGATGGATATGTTTGCAAAGCTTCACATGATAGGGATTTCAACATGCAATCTGAACAATTCCATCTTAACTAGCATTCCACACGAAACAAATATCTGTCTAACTGTTCACCCACATGAGAGCTTTTACACAATTATATATGAAGCATCAGGGGGAACAACTCCTTCAGTCTAATATATGTGTGACCAAACGCACTATCATTTTTATTCACATACACGAGAGCCTTGGAACATTTAGAACAAGATATTAATTAATACTATACTTAATCACCCTACCACTAGCATGTTGATCAAGTAAAGATATTGCAATTCATAAATTCTATCCTAAACTGTTCAAATACAGAGCTATTGATCAAGAACACAGCGCTCTTGATCACTTACTTGGACGATATAAACTTTACTCTTTATGCAGAGGAAAACAAGAAGTTATAGAAATGAGAAGGAGTGTTATTACTTTTCAAGTGTATAATGTATATAATGAATGTCATTGTCACAGAGAATCGCCCATAAATAAAGGTTGTTTTCAGGAAACCATTAAATAAATTCTCAATGGCTTTACCTTATTTTACATTCAAACGAGAATTAAAATCTCTGACCTACGGACTTGGTTCTTGCAAGAACAACAACATTTTAGTTGGCTAGCAACTTCTTCCAAGTTCTAGTTCTGCGCAAGATTATGTTCTGATTCTCTACTTTTTATGTTTACCATGACATATTGGTATTTCGGGCAACGCTCAAAAAGAGACCTGCTTCTACTAAATTGCACTATGTTTTCTGACCTTTTATTTCAAACATCACATCAATCAATGCTGGAGAAAAATATGCTCAGGGCAATTTGTTGGCCATTAACGTTGAACGATGACCTTAAGGGGTTTTGCGGCAGTTTATTTAACCGAGGATATATTAATAGCAACACCTTATGCTTTTATCACAACCCAATATTTTTGTTATCAGAATCATCACAAATAACCCAGTTGGTTCATTATAGGTACAAAGGTCAGTGGTTCGATACCGGGTGCGGTTAACTTTATTTACTTCTGTTTTTCTTTCTTTTATTTCATTCTTGTTTTTTACTGGAGCTCTCAAGTCATGTTGTTTACACAAATCATTTTAAAGCATTTAATCACAAACTTCAAAACATGCCGAAATCTGTTAACAAGTTCCTGTTATTGATGATAGAAGTCGAGTTTGATATTGAATGGTCTTATGTTTGTGATTAAATATTGTATTGTTGTTGTGTTTTTTGTGAGCTGTTGTGATCCCAGTTATGATTGTAAACAATTTCTAATGTTTATGCATATCTCTAACAATCTATGTACCGGTACTTGGGTTTTGCCTCATTGCTGTATTTATTGAAATTTGACATAGGTGGTAGGGATTGTTAAACAAAAAAATCTCTGAAAAAAGGTGCGGTGACCCTCTTTTTTTTGTTTTATGATGACAACACGTAGATGAAATATTCTATTAGACAGAACTTTTTTTAATTCCATTTATGTGGTAAAACTAGTACAAAATTGACCCTTTTTTGGGTGACATACAAATATAAAAAAATAAATTTCTTCAAAATGTACTTGTGTTCTACATTTTATTGGTAGTGTATGGTTTAATTAAATGGTATATGATGTAGATTAGCTTATATAATATGTACATGTTGCCAATTTCATAGGTTATTAATGATTTTTACGCAATTAGATATTTGTCAGTTTTAATCTTAAAGTACATTTTATATACTGGTGAATAAAATCAAAACAAGGCGGGTTACCCCATTTTTTATTTCATTTCTCATATAATATTCAATTTTGAGAAAAACCTATTAGAATGAACAATCAGCAAAACTGCAGCAACATTGAACCTAGTGATTAGGCTGCTGTCTTTCAGACCACATATATCTATGTGGAAACATGTATTGCAGTGATATCATTTTAAAACAAATATATGCACAATTTATTAAAATATTATAATTGACGACAACCAGACATTATCGATAAAGTCTGATTTAGAAAATCTTTTCAAAAATAGTCCAAAAATATTTAGGTACAGTCAGAATTCAGACTGGGAAGTTGTAAAAAAACATAACATAACATTTGTGTCCTGCATGGTCTCCTTTCCCATAAATTATAAATTATATAATGTTTGACAAATTAGGAATAAGAGGTTAAATTCCTCATATTTTATGTTCTAGTTTTTATCCATAAAAAGTATATGTCAAACACTGTAATATGTTTAGTAATAGCTTAACATGTTTGCTCGGAGTAAGGTAGCCAGTTTTAACCAAGTTCTTAAATAACGTGAAAGACATGTCACGTGTTTTACGTGAAGATTGTTTAAATTTTAAATGCTAATGATTATTTTGATAAATTTCATTTTGTCTTATAGGTGTGACGATTTACAAATAAGGATTTATGTACAAATATATACAAGTATATAGTGGTAACGTGCAGCAAATGTATCAGTTAAAAGTACTTGTTTATGTGTAACAGTTTATACGCTCCATAGTGCTGCCTTTATAAATAACTTGTACTCATGGAGATTTAGACTTAATAACTATGCAAATGAACTATCATGTTATCATCATTATTAAAGTTTTATAAAAAAAAGTAATCAAAGCGTAAATCGGATTTTTCCATTTATGTTACCAACTAAGTTTTTCAAACTAGGCGTTTAACAAAATGTAGTACATAAACGGTTTGTAAACCAGGAAGTTTGAGTTCAGCTAGAAGTAAATTATCCGTGAAATTGTTTAGCCTGCCATTGTATATTACTCAAGACTGAACATTTAACGTGTATAGTTTCATAACGATGAGTCTTTCATTTACTGGAGTTATTACCGCTCAACGTACGTATTGCTAATTTGTGTTCATGAACTTATTCCATTCCTAAGCTATTTGTGTCTCCAAAGTTAGAAAGTCAATTCTTCAATGATGTATATATTTGAATATATATATCTTAAGCCTGAACAAAAGCCTTCTATTACCAACATATATATATATAAAATCTAACCAATGAATTAAAAAACAATGCAAGATATTATTTGAGAATTTTATTTAAAATGCAGTTATTTCAATATATACCTTGATTTAATTGATTTAAGATAATTAAAATTAGATTTTGTAAATCTTTAAAATAACAAATGATTACGCATTCACAAACATTTACGAGCACGGGGTTTTCTTGATACAGTATTGTTTTATTGATTATATATAATTTTGTATGAAGTCATAAGTAAACGTTTTATGCATACTGGGATCAAGAACTGTCTATTAAGAGACAACCTGCGTTAATAATGAGATATCATCCTCGATAAAAAAATACAAAAGCACCAAGATGAAACTATTCACTTTCGGTGTGTATCTGTTATGCGTGATGTCGTTCACGTCATATTTTACATATATTCAACAACGTTCGTATGCCCTCCCCCCCCCCGCAGAAAAAAACAACAGATGCATTAAGCATTGCACTTGTCCGACCACCTGTATGTCCATATATCCGTACGACCGAGCGCTACGTGAAAGTGATCGTTAAAGAAGAAATTTTGGCCGCTTCAAATTATGGCAGAATTAAGCACCATTGGCATTTGTTCTACACTGTAGACTACAGTAGCATATATACTTCCTTAACTCTTGTCGGCTCAATCCTGCTACAAATGCTTGCCGGATTTCCCTAAAACCTTCACAGTTGAAGAACCATCAGGTGTAGTTGACCGTAAAATATGGAAGTTTGGCAGCAACTTTAAGCAAATAACGGCCGTATTGTATTTGTTAAAAAATAAAATACATTTTTTGTAAATGTACCATATAAGACAATAAAATACCAACACAAGATATGAGAAAACATGTGTGCATGCACCCCCACCCCCTCCGGACTTTGGGATAAAATGTAGGTCACAGGGGCATTTTTAGATTAAATTTGATAGAGGACCACCTTACGATTTAAATAGCAAATACCAAATCATTTTGCCAATGATAAACATATTTACCCCCAGGTTAAGGACAATTTTGATTCAAGGTTCATGAAAAAAAACTTGGAAGAAGACCAGCGTGCGATGTTACATCAAAAATAACAAAGATCTTTTCCTTGCGGTTTCAGAAGAGATTTGTTTAAGATTTCTCTGTATACATATAAGGGAAACAAGACGTTACCCCTAGATAGTGGCCAGTTTTGACCTCAGGGCATGGTTTAAACAAACTTAGTAGAGAACCACCATAAGATGGTTTATGCCAAATACTAAACCTCTGGTCCGTGCCGTTTTAGAAGGAATGCTTTTTTAAGTTTTCCCTTTGCACATATAACAGAAACAATTGACACCCTATTGTTTGCTAAGTTTGACCCCAGATGCATGGTTTGTACAAACTTGTTTTACGCATCATATGGTGTACACAATTCTACTTCTGGGCCTTTTAAAAAGCTTTTTAGCATAAGTTTGATATATAAGTCAATATAAATATGTGATAACCGGGCGTGGCAATGTGAGACGTCATGGGCATGATTTGAATAAATCTATTAGACAACTAATAGATGACATCAACTCCTTTACACCTGATCATTGTTGTTTCATAGAGAAAGATTCTTCTTGACATTTCTGAAATGTATTTTTATCTAAGACTATTGTTACCTTAATATGAAACGGACCAAAACGATTTGAACATTTTCTTTGGACAACCAAGGATGATCCCTGTGAAGTTTCTTTGTCAATAGTGTTCTAATGCGCTAAATAAGCAATTCTTTCACGAATAGCTAGGTGAGAATTATGAATCCTAGATTTGTAAATTCACTATACTATGGTTAAATGTATTTTATTCTTTTCTTTTTCAAGTGAATATACAAAATGGAAGCGTTGCCAACAATCACATTGATGCAGCTTCTGCTCATTTTGGTCAATGGTACGGTAAATTGAAAAAGTCAGTTATATATATATATATATATATATAATACTGTTTAAATTAGTACACGTTCTAATTATAAGCAGATAACACATATGTTATGTCTTTCCACAGTGACTTGCGGTAACGCACAATGTGACCCTGGGTACTTCTGGAATCAGAATGGCACTTGTCAACTGTGCAGTTTCATTGGTTGTACATGTGTGAATGCAAATACTTGTCGCAAATGTTTAGACGGTTATTTTATGGATGGCTATCTATGCCACAAATGTCGTACCAACTGCGTGGCGTGTTTAAATTCCAACACCTGCACAATTTGTACGCTGGATTTCACTGGAAACATGTGTGAATATGGGACCGAATGTTCATCAATCAACTGCATATGTACAGTAGCTAATACGTGTGATGCTTGTACGGATGGGTATTATAATACCATTAACAATTGCACGAGCCAATGTAATACAAACTGCTCTACATGTACAGCTGGCACCGCCTGCTCCACATGCAAACCTGATAGATATGGAGCGTCTTGTGAAATGTTGTGTTCTTCAGGTTGTGTTGGTGGACTTTGTAATCAAATAGAAGGAACATGTAAGTGCGACTCAAACTTCGCTGGATCCAAATGTGACATGTGTGTAAATAGAAAGTATGGCGAGTCTTGCAATACAACATGTTCAACAGGATGTGTCAACAATGTATGTAACAGAGTTGATGGTTATTGTATGTGTTTGCCAAACTTTATGGGAACCAATTGCGATCAGTGCGTGCCTGAAAAGTATGGCGCGTCGTGCAATATCACTTGTTCGACGGGATGTGACAACACTGTATGTAACAGATTTGATGGTTCCTGTATGTGCTCGGCAAATTTTACAGGAGACAAATGCGAGCAATGTGTACATGGACGGTATGGTACTTTTTGTGATTTGTTGTGCTCAAATGGTTGTATGAACGGTGTATGTAGTAGATCTGAAGGAGTTTGCACATGTTTAGCACAATTTTATGGCGCCCGTTGTGACCAATGTATAGCCGGTAGATTTGGACCTTCTTGTGAGCTCAATTGTTCACAAGGATGTGTTGATTATACATGTGATCGGAATAATGGAACATGCCTGTGTTCGCCGAACTTTACCGGACCAACATGTGATCGATGTTCGACAGGAAGGTATGGCGCTTTATGTGACCTACAATGTTCCCAAGGATGCGAAAATAATGGTTGTAATCGAGTGACCGGAACGTGCACATGCACGCACAATTATTCAGGACCAACCTGTGAGCAATATGATAAAACTATAATGTGCAGTAAAAACTGTCAGGTATGCAATCAGACCAATGGCGGATGCGTGTCGTGTAGGGCAATGGACAAGTTCGGTTTCATGTGTGATATTGAATGCAGCAAACATTGCCTCAACACGTCTTGTTCTATAAGTGGCGACTGCGACCTCGGATGTGCTTCAAACTTTTACGGCAAGAAGTGCGACACCCCGTGTCCAGATAACTGTAATGACGTCGTGACGGGGTCACGATGTTTGAAGGTAAACGGCGTTTGCGAAAATGGGGTAAGAGATGGAACGACATCAGAAACGTATACAGGTGAGTGGGTTTTTCAATCTTTTTTGGTTGGGCGTTTAAGACATGTATCTTTATTCAATGTTGTAGTTGAGTAGTGGATGTTTAAGTGAATATCCTCACAATATATACAATATATTCAGATTTATTGATCGTGTAACTGATACGATAATGTCCAATTGTGCGATTACAAAACATATAAGTCATTAATACAGTAACAAACGACCATAAGCATCAAGAGGACATATTTGAGTTTATTTCATCACGCCTAAATATACGGCTAATTTCCATTTCCATATAACACTTTTTCCAGCAGTAACGCGCCAGACAGCAAGCGAATCCAGTAGCCAAACTGCTGGAATTGTAGGTGGAGTCGCAGCCGTTGTTATTGTCGCTTTGGTTCTGACTGTAATTCTGCTGTTCGTTCGAACGAGGTATTGTACTGTATAAGTTTTGAATTTAAAAATAATTCTCGGTCATTCATATATACAAGTATTTTTCAAAAAATGTTTTAGTTACACAAAACTGTAACGTTTTGTGGATCCGTACCAGGCATTAGTGAAATACTTAGTAATGAATTTGTAGGCGAAATGAACGGCTCCAATCGCCAGAATATGAAACAACTCAGATGGGTTCAAATCAAGCTCTGGATCTTCATTTATATTCTGGAATCAATGAACGCGGAAATGGTAAGTTTTTTATTAGGGATTTTAAAATAATGGTAAATACCAAACTAATTTTTAGTTACATGTCATATACTTTTTTTAAGTTCTTTTGCAAAAAAACAATGCATCTTGCTTATATGAAACTGTTAACTTTGTCATTTGTTGATTAAATAAAAGTTATTGTGGGAGATTTTACATTTTTACAGATCCTTCCAACCAGAGCTATTATAACATTTAAGAAGATCACGAGCAGCTTTTACCACCAAAACTGTGTACAGAATAACCCTCGCTAACAGTCAACAGACAAGCTAACATACGCTTCCATAATACCCATACAGTACTCGAGATATTAAGTATCATCCGCTTTGATAAGACGCCTTTATGAAAGATGTATGGTAAAACTTAAATGAAATACTGGTACCTGATCAGTAAACTGACGCCCGTTGCTGGGTCGATTTTGCCAAACGCCAAAACATTACAGCGCCATTAACACTCAAAATCAACGAATATTTCGTAAAATATTTCGTCAAATTAAGTTAACCTATAAACAATCAGTGTTCTAATAACAATAGCCAAAATGTCAACGCTAGATGTGGTCTGGTAACATATATTTAACAAGATACAAAATGCTCTTTAAAAAAAATGATGGTGCAATATATTCAGGACATGTTCATGTACCATGTTAGTGTTCGTGTGTCGTATGAATATACATGTATATCGTTGCGGGTAACTAAAATGGAATATATTGTGTGTACAGTTTGACATCTGTTCTAAATGAACATTCTCGTAGATACGAGGTTCTTCTGAATCTATTTATGATTGAAACATTTAAAACGACTTCGATGTGAAGAGAGAAATATATTTCATTTTTAATACAGCGTGTGTTGTGGGTTGCTTTTGTTTTGTTTACTGTAAAAAAATTATTCTGTTTATGCAAAATATTCGAGTAAGCTCACTATAATGATGTTTTGTAGTTATATTATAAATCGCGTATGTTTAGTTCAAAGGCAATTGGTGTTATTTTTAAAATCTTTTTGGAGTAAGCTGAATTTTTGTCAGAATATAAAAAAACGCATCTGACCAATTAACATAGTAATTGCAGTAGGGTTTATTTTTTTCATAATGCATTAACAAAGTATAACCATGAGTTAAAATATATATGACAAATTCTTACAACACGAAGATTCAAAATACATACGGAATATTACGCTAGTCAATTGTTCCAAGAGTTTGTATCAGTCGAGTGGCTTGTGTGATGACGTATCACACGAGAGGCGGAGCCTCGAGTGTGATACGACATAGCGCAAGCCACGAGACTAATACAAACACTTGAAACAATTGACTAGCGTTATATTCCTTTTATTATATACAACAACTAACGAAAACAGTTATCATTTGTATTTGTTTGCTTGAACAAAACTGACAAAACAATGACTAAAATGTGACGTCATTAAATGTGACGTCATTAAATGGATCGAAGAAAGTAGTCCGGCTAGTATGGTAATACGGAATCGGAAAACAGCGAGTAGCATAATACGGATTTGTTTCAACGATTGATAAAACCTGTATTTTGTTAAAAGCATTAAACAGGTATATTATTAAGAGAAGTACTAACATCCATGTTATTTAGAGTAGATTGCTTTGTTCAATTATGAAACGTACATGCATATTTGTTTTATTTCATGTTCATTGTAATTAATCATGAGTAATAAGTAAACATTTTTCTTTTATCAAATTACTAAGATTATCATTATAATAAATAATAAGTAATAACGAAATAGTTTTTCTTCCAGCATATTACCAATATTTTCGTAATTTGATGTTCAAACATTTTTTACACGTTTTGATCATGATCCCTATCTTTCAAAAGCATTTGATAATAACTTGCTTATTTGAAAATAGGTTATTCATGCTCAAAGGATACTCGAACAGTACTTGAAATGATACAGTAATTTTTGTACATGAGATTTTACGACTCTGTGGTCGTATAAGACGGAGGTTGTGTTCCAGTCACAATTGAAATAATTAAAATATTCAGAATAGTGTTAACCGTTGCCGGAGCCATTTTGCAATTATTTAAGAAGTTGCATTACAAGCGATATCCAACAAATTGCTTACATTTGTTACAAGTTTACAAACGTGGGTGTGTACATGTTATTGGCGATGCTCACATATGTGAAATTTGAGATTGTCATGTTTTGTTGTGTAATCCAACAGCATTTAACCTTTTCAATCGACTTTGATGTGAACATTGAGATACATGGAATTTGTTTTAATAATTCATTGTGTGTATTGCAATGCTTTTGTTTTATTTACCCTCAAACGTAATTTCCCGTATTTCAAACTTGATTGATGTTTTGTTGAAATCTATTTCAAATTAGTCCAATTATTTCGTCAATTCAATGTACTCGCATTGAAACAAGTGTGTAATGTACTATGATTCCGGCTTGTGTATTTCAAACACCATTCTTTAAGTATTGCCCTTAATTTAGAAATAATAATTTATATCAGAAGTGTGCATAATAATGTTAAATGTTATATACTATAAATACGTGGACGAATGTTATGTCTATTTTCTGCTACATAGTATAAATAAATATCGCTTCATCAAATAACACTATTTAAAATATAATGAAGTGTATTGCATGTTCGACGGCATCATTTTGGCCGACAAGGGCATTACAACGACCGCGTGCTTCTTCCTGATAGACTGTGGCTGCGTACTTATAAGATTGCTTACTAATTCAATATCCCACTGGCGACTAAAACGTATTGTATAAAACAATCAGAATAATCTGTACTTGCATTAAATTTGATGATTTCACAATGAATAAAAATAAAGTTATATTGAAACGCTATCTACCATTTGTAGATTTATTACCGAATAACATGAAAATGCTATTGTGATGATATTAATGTACACTGAGGTTAATTTTCATATCGGCCAGAATATTTAAATATGATTCACCCAGTGTGCTAAAAGACGTTCGTAAGGAAGTTATAAACGCAATGAGGGGTATAGAGCGCATCAAGTAAGCAGATAAATAACATCGTAAAAGCAAAACCATCGACATGTGTTGTAACCGAATAACATGAAAATGCTATTGTGATGATATCAATTTACGCTGAGATTTATTTACATATATGCCTGAATATTTAAATATGATTCATGCAGTTTGTTAAAATACTCGACTAAGGAAGTTATACACGCAATGAGTTGTATAGAGCGCATCACGTAATCAGACACATATAAAACTTAAAGCCACACATCACCATCGATATGTTTGGTGTACCGTATTTAAGCAACACTTGCTGGTCCATATCCCGTATTCACAAACGGGAATGGGTTGATTCACACTATGGATATTGTGGTTTCTCTTCAATAGTATCAGACCGAATGCAGTAAAGTTGCGCTGTGTGTGAATATCTATTCATTTTCTATCAAATCTGTCTGATTCATGAGTTGTTTTACATTCCGTGTGCATGCGTGTTTTGTTTATATCAAAGCAACAAACAAATATACCAAATATAAGCGTCCAAGATGAAACACGATTTTTTATTCAGTTATGTCAACATAATTTCAAACATATCATATCTAATTTTACTTTTCTTTTGTAACAACACACGTATACAAATTTACTCACGTTGAACACATGTAGAATATTGCGACGGTTATTCATTATATTTCATATCCTGTTTAACTTACGTCAACATGTGTATTCAATATTAACCTGTGCATACTAAAAATATACCATTGTACAATTGTTTATAATAACTAATAATAATATACCATCTTTTACCTTTTATGGAACTTGTATGCTGTTGTTAATAGATCAGCTCCTCTTGTATGTCATTGTTATTAATTGAATAGTCCTTATTTAATTCGAAAGTATTGTTTATAATCTGTAATTTTTGAGAATGCTCAAAACCATTAAAATCTCTCTAGTCCCTATCTTCTTTAAATTAATTCATCATTTGTTAAGAATTATTAAATGCAAAGAATGAAAACATACAAATGTCGAAAAATAATAATTTAAAATTAATACATCTCAACAAACATTTTACAATTTATTTGCATATAGATCTATATATATATATATATATATATATATATATTATGTTATGTCATTGAAAGATGGTTATATTAATTAAAGTAGCACTATAAAACATGCTTATTTGTTTTTATTTTATTTATATAATATAATACTTTCATTTTAACAATAAATTTTAAGATGTGATAAAGATAAGATAGTTACTACTTAAAATATAAAACATATCTAAAAATCAATATAAATAAAACATAAATTTGAAGTCTTTGTATGCATTTTTTACACATCAGTTCACTCAGAAAGAACAACTGTTTTCCAATACATACCTGTGAGGGTCAATTATTACGACTGTAGTGTTCTTGCTCATTTCATGTTGTTGCATACTAAGATTGTTATGTACATTACTTCGCTGCTATTTGTATATTATTGAAAATGTATCTTCCTAAGTGTTTTTGTTGAAGGAATTAATATATACCCGTACTTCTTGGATACTTTATCTATGTATGCTTAATAATTAACCTGTTTATATATTTTTTGTTTAGGTTAGATATGACTATTATTAATTGCTGCAACACATGAACGGTGATGACAATTTGTATTATATATGTGGATGTGTTGTTCCTTTTATTGTTTAACACATGTGTGTTGTAATAAGCTTGAGTGTAGCTTTTATATTTTCGAAAATAAATATGTTTTGATAAATCTTATAAGCAATTTATATGTAAAAATTAAAAAAAAAACGACTTCATTTGGGCAGGACCAAGCAAAATGAAAGCTACTGTAATTATTAAGGATTTTGAAAAAACATGAAACTAACATGGCTTAAAAGATTACTGTCATACGAAGGAAATAGTTATACATTAGTTTAATCGATTATAGATTTTAAAACTATGTTTAATACTGGCAAAATGTATGCAGTGAAAATATGTTTACACTTGAAGAATAAATTTTGGCTCTATGTTCTTTAAAACTATGCATTGTATATTGAAAAGCAGCCTATAACTAATTGTAATGATATCCTGGATATGCGTCTATTTTATAATCATAATTGTAAAATTAACAACAGCCATATTTATATTAAAAGTCTATATGAAAGAGGTATATGTTTTGTGAGAGATATTATGATGGAGAGAAATTGCTTTATTTCCAAAGAATCTTTGGACGAACATGCCGGATCAAATACAAATGTCCTATTGTACCAAAGATTTATTAACATAATAAGTAAATATATTGAAAATGTTGAAGACATGCCACTTTTTGATAATAAAACTCAAGGGCCTATATTACCAACATACATGAAGAAAATAGTAACCAGCCAAAAAGAAGAAAAACATATTTATAAAATATTTATCCAAAACAGTGACATTCCAGCTTGTCAAACAAATCGGAATTCAGAATCATAATTCCGGTGCAAAATAGTCCACAGAATCTTAGGAACAAAATCTCTGATGTTAAAAATGAAAATTGTTGCCAATACTTTATGATCATTTTGTAATATTGAAGTAGAAAATATTATGCACTTGTTCTGGTACTGTCCATATTCCCAAGAAATTGTTAAATTTGTTGTTGAGACTATTCATAGAAGAAGACCAAGCTTAACTATTCAGATTACATGTCAGGATCTAATACTTGGAATTACAACCCGAAAAATGAATGATCTCGAAATTAAATGGTATATTTTTTACTGTCAGAAGAAAAACAGACTCTCTTCACCTTTTGGACTTGTAAATAGAATGAAACACAATTTTGAAATATATTAAATCACAATTAGCACAGACGATGAATTACGAGACTGGTCCATTTTACAAATATGTGTAGACATCTCCCATAATGACATCACTTATCGTAACACGTAATATAGTTAATATATAGACATCGTTTATCACCAATCTGTTTGTAAAGTCTGCATTTATAATGTATTTACACAATGCAATTCATCACTTAAGTAACCTTTCAAACGTGTAAATATATGACAGATCAAAGATATACATACTTATAGCTAAAGCTATATTAAAGCCACACACCTTGAAATGAAGTACATGTTAATCAATACATATAGATGCAATTTGAAAGTGTGCAAAATTTTCATTAAATCTTTAGCCTAGTGAGCAAGTAATTTATTATTTTTCAACCGGGAAATACCACTTTTAAAACCGAAAGTAGGATTTCTATATTATACGTTTTTAAGTTTTAAAGCGCAAAAAAAGACGGATTTTTACCTTGTAACCACCAAATATATTATAATTGGCATAGATAAAATTAAATCTACAGCCTAGTTAGCAAGCAATTTATTATTTTCAAACGGAACCGCTTTTAAAACCGAAAGTAGGATTTCCAGACCTATACGTCCATTTCGACAAACGCGATTATTTTTAGTTTTAAAGCGCAAAAAAGACGGATTTCTGCCTTGTAACCACCAGATATATTCTAATTAGCATAGATAAAATATGTTTCTTATTTATACTTAAATTTACTAGGCCAAAAAGGGTGTGTGGCTTTAAATGATATGCATGTGCAAATTAGTGTTGATATTATATATTTCAGATAAAAGATATACATAATATAAGCTTAAACTTTATAATATGCATGTGCAAATTAGGTTTTGTTGTTATAATTATTGAAATATTAAACACTATCAATTGCATATGAATGAACGTTTATAACATTATTAATGTTGTACTCAAATACATGTACTCTGTATATATCAAATGCATGCATGTATGTAATATCTAACGGAATAGCTTAGTTCATGTACCCATCAAATACCTGTCTTTAAAATGCTATGTATATTATTTTATGCTTGTATGTATGTCTGTAATATCTAACGTATAAAATAAAATTATATACACGAAAAAAAAATCATTATATTTCAAAATACAACACATGCTTCAATTAAATTAAAAATAAGCAAGGAGGAAAAATTCGCATATCAGGTTCTGATTATCGTATGAGCCATTTATTCAAATTAAAGTAATTAGTATACAATTCGTTTTCAAGCAAAACTCATGTTCTAAATAAAACAATACTCGTGTATGTTGTTCTTGAAATATATCAACTTTAAGTTTATTTTAAAAAAATACATAAAAATTAATTCGCATGCAATCGTAAGTGATTTGACATAAAAAACGGAAATCGTTACCGTTGGCGCACAAAATGAAATAGAATTTGTTGTTTACTATGAATTATCAATATTTAATCATTAATTCACATATCAATGTATATTCGAAACATTTATCATAGAGTATACCCACTTATTATTTATACATTAGTTAATGTTAACAGAGCGTGTAATTAGACATTTTCAAATCGCATGTGCGTTTAAATTTTAGTGCTCGTGTGAAAGTGGAAAATTGTACAATCCTAAACATTTGTTATAAAATTAACACTAGATAATACTATTTTTACATGTAATGTATGCAATTCTTTGCATACAGAATCGTATGCTTGAAATTGGACACAAGATAAAATTGTTAACCAGTTCTGGTTTTCTACTAGTTTCAAAACACTTTCATGAACTTAGATACATATTTTCAACGATTTTCCATATATGCTTGTTTTTACATTTGATTTTTTACAAGTAAGAATTTGTTATCATAAATATTACAGATTTCACTAATTCGTATGAAAACTGAGTCAACAAGTAAACTGAGTAAACCGTTCATGTGGGTTTGTAAAAAATCGTTACTCCTCCGTTGACTTCTTAAGAAACCAATGTCCGATGTTTAGAACCAGTCTGGAATATGGCCCACAGTTTTACTTTTCGTGATCTCTACTAATGGTAACACCAATTATTAGGTATGGCAAACATACACCTTTTTTGGAGTAATGGCTCATTTAATTATCTGAGTTACACAATTTATATTAGCAAAACCACCTGATAAGATTAATGATAGTTATAATGAAATCAAATAGTGCCAAGTAAGCTTATAAGAAACGCTAACCCGCTGGTCTTAATCACGTTACATTTCAACACCATAATAAATATTGGTTTATGAACAGAACAGAACAGAACAGAATATTTATTTTGACTTAAGCATTACAAGCTTATCGTCATATACAAATGTATGATACTTTTACAGACATGCGTAATGAATATAAAGAATAACATTGTTCAAATTACATACATCAAATCATAATTCACTCATCACTGGAGAGTGAGAGTGCTCTAATGGCAAGTTATAAAGTGACATGGAATACATATATAGGCATTACTACATTTGATACATCCATGGTTAACAAACAACATGTATCAAGCAAAGTACACTCAATTGTTAGTATAAGCTTTAGTTCTACTTAATTAACAATCATGTGATAATAAACAAATTGTTATCTCTTTTTTATAAACATGATATACAATAGATGGCTAACTTTCTAAGTGTCGTTTTCTTACTACTATTTAGGAGTTTAATAAATTTGAACATACTAGGTCGCTTGTAATAGAATTCTGGGATATATTTGATTCTTTCTTCTAGGTATTGCTGACATATTAGTATGAAATGGTACTCATCTTCGATATCGTTACAGTTACACAAGGGGAATATTCTTTCGTTCCTGTCAATATTATGATGTCTGCCTGTTTCAATTAACAATTTATGGGATGAGAGACGCATTTTGGCGATAATCCCTCTATGTTTTTTGTTTTCAATTAAATCTAAATACGATGACCTTTCGAATGTAGGTTTCAATTCTTTATACATATATAACGATGTTGACGAATCAATGTTAGTCCTTCATTCAGCTACATACTGATCTCGCAATCTTATTTTAAGTAAAGGGATGAATTTGTCGATATTAATAGATTCAGGAAATTCAGGATATTGGTTTATGAATTAGTAAACAAATGTAGTATTAACGTTCAGTACTTTTTTAAATGAATACTTTTAAACAAAAATTGTTTAACTTAAGAAAATTGTTATCACTGTTATAATAAATATAGTAAATAGTTTACACACCAATTAAATAATTCAATTTATGGCACTTGAAGCACCTTTTTTTGCAACCAGGAAGCCATTTTATACTGGATATAATTTCCTTACAAGTACAACCTATTAGCGATTGATCAACCAGGAAGTTTGTGTCCAGCCAGTAGTAAATGATGTGCAAATTAAAAGCGTTGACATCTGTTGTTAAGTGTTAAATCTGGGATGTACTGGGGTGCACGCTTTAAATTATAACTTGAAACACGACTTATCTATCAGGAATAATTGCCCGAAAAGATATAAACCGCTTGACTGACGTATTTTTGGGAATTTCTTGTATATGTGAGTCTCGTCGCTATTTACTTCAAGTGTGTCTAACAAAGTTAATGTACACACTTTTTTTAAGATCAAATGTATTTTACAGTTTAGGGGCACGGCTGCCTTCAAACCGCTTTCAAATGCAATTATGTCGTTTGTTTAAATCATTAAGATAGAAATTAAAACATGTATTTTGTGATATTCCTCCAATTTGAAGATTCACGACAAGGCGTGGCATAAATAAATAAGGGTGCAGTTTATTTAGAGTTAATTTAATAATGCATACCAAACAAATATTTGAGATTTTATAATAATGGTTCCGAAATAATGGGTAAATAAATTGTTATATTCTTTTAATTGCAAAATGTAGTTTTTCTTATATCTAATTATCATAGTCTGATAATCGTCTATGTTTATGTACAAAAGTTATATAATATTACATATACACAAATCGAAATGGTTTGCGGAAACATTCACATTCAATGACTACAAAATGTGTTTTCCGCTGTGGATCAAGAATTCCAGCAACAACTTTATACAACTTACTATGTTCATTTATTAGCTTCTATGTAGCAGACGAACGTTTAAACCGATTATTTTCAATTTTTGGCAGACTTTCAGCGCATATCTGTCCGCGCAATTGACTCAATTAACTCGTTGTGCACGCTGATGAAGCGAAACTGCGATTTGTTTTGACGTTTTGTACTTTTAACATTTTCAATACAGAAACTGATATTTTCATCTCACCAAGAAACTGCACATGTCATCTGGAAGGCAAATCATGCGGACAGACATATGCTATACGTCTGCCAAGATTGAAGAGAATCCGTTCGCACGCTCGTCTGCCATAAAAAGAGGAAGTTTTCATAAATTAACTCGAAAACGGCCAACACCAAAACAATAATTGGTATTTATTCGGATGAACACACTACAATAACGTTAAATACATGCACATAATATCACACTAGATGTTTTCAAGACCAAAGCGTATGTCGACGGCATTAATTGCGATATACTAGTAATGCGTGGCATTTAATTTTTTCGTACCCACATTTTTTTCGTACCCCAATTTTCTTTTGGCATAATTTTTTCGTACCCAAAATTTTCGTACTGTACCCACATTTTTTTGGCATATTTTTTTTTGTGCCCAAAATTTCCGTACCCAAATTGTTTTCGTACCCAAAATTTTCGTTCCCACATTTACTCACATTTACCCACTTAGAGTTAGTGCCCTTGAGACATAGTCTATGCGCACGGTACGTCATCTCCACGTTGTTATCGTATTTTATTTTTAAAATGCTGAGGTAAATCATGCATTTAAAATACGACAACAATGTCGAAACTTTCGCATGTGAGAAAGAAATGAAAGAAATGTGTTGTTTGTGTGTCATATCCAAATAGTGTATTTCTCTACTTCTATGATTTAACAGTTATGAACAGTTCATAAGGTTATTTCATTATGAATGCAAAGTGAAAGTTATGACAGAAAACAGTAGCTAAAGTGTCATGTAGAGGATACTGCTTGATATCAAAATGTATAGGCTTGTGTCACACGTTTGGTGATTACACGTTATGTATTATAGTGCATGTGATCTTTTATCTAGTAGCCTTTGCTGAATTGGTTATCTGATAGTAACACAATTGCGTATAATTGAACATTTACATTTATCATATGCTGATTTGAAACCCAACAATAAACAGCTACTAGTGTAAACCGTAAATTGTAAAAACGAAGATGCATTATTGGATTCTTGGCATATCGCTCCTGTCTTTGATTAATGCGGTCGATTGCAAAAGACATGTCGTCAATGTAAGTGTTTTCTTTAGCACATTTATAAAGAAACATACATACTCGTGCATGTGATACTGGTATATTGATATCATGATGTGTGCAATGTGAATCAATAATTAAATAAATGAATTCATTCATTCTTCGCTATTAAATTTACACACTGTCAGTATTATTAACACCACACGTTATCTACATCATTTCTAATATACACCGCCGTATATTATATTGTTTTCATATACATTTTTTTAGATGCTACGTTACAAACAAGCAAACGGCGGTTTGAAAAGACCGTCGTCAATTGAAGAGCAACATCATGGGCCTACAAATGAGGAGACAACCGCTGATCGGACGACTCAATATATACCACGCACAACGCCAAGCTGGCATACTCAATCTCATCCATACACAACGCCATCTTACACCTCAAGTACGTGTTTCATATTCGTTTTCAATAAGGAATGTGTATTGGGTAATCTGGTATCTTTAAGAAAAAATGTCTAAGAAGTTAAAATAATTGTGCATCTATAATATGAGTCTGTGAATCGGTATCATAGGAAACTAACAAAAGCAACGGCTACGTCATAAGTGCATATGGAGTTGTCTATATCGAGTTGACATATTTATATCAGTATATATACTGAGAGGAGATTGACCGCATTTTATAATGTTAAAGCATGCGACGGATATATAAATAATAATAAACAAATTCAACACTGTTTCTTCAAGTAAATAGCACAATCCCCATCGAAAGCCTCTTTTTAAGAGAGGATATACGCTCGTTTATAGTGTTAATACAAACATAAATAAAGTAATTTGCAAACCTTCTTTTATCGGTTTATTTAAGGACTAGGCATACACGCCTTTAAGCAATTTTTCCAAAACTATAGGTGTACTTTCAGCATCTTAACCTTGTCACCTCAAATTGTTGCAACCATACTTCCATGGGCTTTATTTATGCTTTTCACAGTTGCTCCAAAGGGACTTCTATTGAGCTTGCTGCGGAACATGTACGACGATGCAAACACAATGTCTGCTCTGGCACACGGTCTCAATGACAAGGTGGCCACTGCTGAAGACGTAGCAGGTACATAAATCTGTGTTGACATATTGTGTTGTATGTTATCTTCAGTTCTGAAGCCACACACTTTCGTTCGTGGTCACGTATTAAGAGTTATAAATATAATTGTTGCAGGTCACACGAAGTCTCTGTTATTGCAAGTCCTTGAGGTAATTTAATCTGTGTTGACATACTTAATTGTTTGTTATCTTTCGTTTCGAAGCCACACTTTCTTTCGTGGTCAGGTATTAAAAGTTTTAAATAAGTGAACTTTAGTGAATCAAAATCTACAATTTGTATTTTGAAGAAGTATATAAAGCACAAGTTGACCATGAACAATGAGACAATCTCGAAATAAAGATTATGATAATAAGGATAAGAAAATCGAGACTTTCCTGGTACATTACAACTGATATTGTTCACATTCACCATAAGGCCAAGACAAGCAACGCCCACAAACGTCCAACTGCCCATCATTACCACTGTTAATTAAGGTACATCAATATCATTGATATAAGAAGATTTTTGTTTTAGGTCACACGAAGTATCTGTTGTTACAAGTCCTCCAACACCTGGATAACGACATCATGATTATTTCCCAGATGACACAAGGTCTGATAGCTGACATCAAGACGGCCGAAGATATTGCTTACAACTAAACCGTTCAAACCGGAGTGATCAATCACATTGTCTAACAAGTTATATTCTGTTTGGTTATTTGCATTTTGATTTTATTCAGAAGGAAAGCAAGAACAAGATAATGTTATGTTTTAGTGACTAAAACAATGTTATCATTTGATTGTTTGTTTGCATTTTTTTTGACGAGTGTCTTGGTTGTGTTGTATGAAAGATATGTTTATAGTGATAGTACGCATGAGCTGTTTTTTTGTGATAATTTATTTAGAACTAAAATTTAAAAATTAAACGAAAATAAATTTAGGGAAGTTATAACAATATATATTATTATAAGGATGCTATTTAAAAGGCAATATTTCGTCAACAATCCTAAGGCTGAAAGACCAAAGCAATGGTGGACAGTTGTCTTTCTTCAAATTGAATTTCAGTCTATGTTTCTTGTTCAGCTTGAATAGTTTGAAGGAATACCTGTTCAGATTATCCATTTCTTATTAATGATCAATACATGTTTAAACGATACGACTTCTATTGCGAAACCAAAATCAATTTAAGTGAACACATATTTGCATTGCATGTTGGAAATTTACCATAGATTAACTGAATTATGAAGTTCCTATTTCAATGTATATGTTGGTATGCATTGAAACTTTAACCCGTTGGCGATGCTGCATGCATTTTACATTCTGTATTTAATCGATGATAAATACATTTGCAGTTTCCTAAAGGTTTACAAGTGTCATAATAGTGTTTATCATTTTTCTTAAATCATCGTGTGCGTATGCTAGCAAATACAGTGTACTTAAGGTGGTGAGACGCAAATAAGTATTGAAATCGGATATACTTGGAAACTCCTGTCATTTTGTTCAGTTTGTAAGCGGTTAATCAAGAAAACTTTAACAGGCATTGTTATTCGAATATCATTTATTAACGTTAATGCGTTATATAAATGTAAAATACTTGACACGATTCCTTGTATATTGCTCTATTATGCTTTTTAGTTGTATTCTATCGTCTTTAAAGAATTTGTAAATTCAGATTTCTTAATTATCGCATGTGTGTCAAATGTACTGTATTGCAACTGCAAATGAAACTAAAACATGTTTACCTTCATTCATTGCAGGAAAACAAAACACTATCATGTTTTAAACAGCAGTACAAAAGTTTACACACTTTACTATAGTTTTTATTTTATAATACAGCGTTTAGCGGTAAGATGAACAAGGAAGTGGTTAGGGAAGTATATTGAGACACGAACGTAAATGTTTGTGTATTTGTAAAGATTGAATATAATAACCAGATGAACACACATTCACACTTTGACAATGCGCAGTTGTATTTTGAGCAAGGAGCGTCAACATTTATAGAAGAGTTCGTCTGAGTGGAATTTGTGTTCGTTTGGAAAGTATGTGTACATAATTAATGTAAAAATGGGTGTTTATTAAACATAATCAATTACGCATAACATTTTATGGTTTGTTCAGTAAATATTTTTGTATGTGTTCAAACTCGATATTTATGTTTAAAAACAACAATATTTTATCAAATTAATTAACATTGATATACAAATTAAGATTGGTGTTTTACTATTTGCTTATAAATTTTATCTGAATTAATGGAAGCTTATTTGAAGCCATACATCTTGAATGTCGATTGTGTTAGTCTTTCTTTTAAACAAAATTAATCGTTTTATTCATTTCAGATTATCGGCGTTCAGCACAGCTGTGTGTATACAATGCATTTTGCACAGTTATGCATTCTTCTCAATTGTAAGTTTCATACATGTTTCTTCTGATACAAAAGTCTCCTTAATACTTCAGAACAAACTCGTAAACTATGCGCTCCATACACATACAAACTTAATAAGTGTGTGTGTAATGTCGTATGACTTAATGATTATACAATTTGTTTTTATTTTAGGGATGATTCATGCAAACGCATGTGATCCTGGATACTGGTTAGATTGGGAAAATATTTGCAAAAAATGTGGTCATGAAGGCTGCCTATGCAGTAATGAATATAATTGTCGGGCATGTTTGGACGGATATTACATGAATAAATATGTATGTGTCCGCCTCTGCGCATCCAAAACCTGCATATGCACATCTCAAGGTACGTGCGATGGATGTGAAAGCGGATATTATAATGTAGCTAATAACTGCAGCAATCAGTGCTATCCAAACTGTTTAACATGTTCCGATGGAACCAATTGCACCACATGCAAACCAGGTAGGTATGGTTCGTCATGTGAATTGACGTGCTCTCGAGGATGCGATGGGGGATCATGTAATACACTGGACGGGACGTGTAAATGTGTTGCTCACTTTACAGGACCCAAATGCGACCAGTGTGTGATTGGCAGATACGGTACGTCATGTGAATTGACGTGCTCTCAAGGATGCGATGGAGGATCATGTAGTAAACTGGACGGGACGTGTGTGTGTTTTGCTCACTTTACAGGAACGAACTGCGACCAGTGTGTGCTAGGAAGATACGGTACATCGTGTGAATTGACGTGTTCTCAAGGATGCAGTGGAGGATCATGTAATAAACTGGACGGGAGATGTAGCTGTGTTGCTTACTTAACAGGATCCAAATGCGACCAGTGTGTGCCTGGAAGATACGGTACGTCGTGTGAATTGACGTGCTCTCAAGGATGCAGTGGAGGATCATGTACTAAACTGGAAGGAACGTGTAGCTGTGTTAATGACTTCACAGGATCCAAATGCGACCAGTGTGTGCTAGGAAGATATGGTTCGTCATGCGGAATGTTGTGCTCCAATGGATGTGTCGATGGATTATGTAACCAAATAAATGGGACTTGTAGTTGTATGGAAAACTATTCTGGACTTAAATGCGAGCAGTGCGTACCTGGACTGTACGGTGCGTCATGTGAATATATGTGTTCTCAATGATGTAATGTTGGAACTTGTAATAGAATAGACGGGACGTGTAATTGTGTTGCAAACTTTAAAGGATCCATATGTGATCAGTGCGTATCTGGATGGTATGGTTCGTCTTGTCACAAACAGTGCTCAGATGGTTGCATTTCCCGCGCGTGTAACAAAATTGATGGAAGTTGCATGTGTTTTGTTAATTTTTCTGGCGATAAATGTGACCAATGTGTCACCGGAAAGTATGGCGTACTTTGCGACAAGACATGTTCGGCAGGATGCGACATAAATGGTTGCAATCAAAACAACGGAAGCTGTTCTTGTCTCGAGGAATACACGGGACCAACGTGCGAGCGAATAAGCAATAACAGTAGCGCAACATGCAGTGCAAGCTGTTTAACCTGTAATCAGACGAACGGATGGTGCGTATCATGTACATCAAATCATATGTTTGGATTTAATTGCGATTTCGAGTGCAGCAAGCATTGCCTTGACCAGTCTTGTTCCATCAATGGCGACTGCAACCTTGGATGTGCTACAAACTTCTACGGTAAGAAGTGCGACATCCGGTGTCCAAACGAGTGTGTTGAAGTTGAGATGGGCTCTAGATGCTCACAAGAGAACGGCGTTTGCAAGAATGGAATAAGAAATGAGACGACATCGGAATCTTGTAGACCGTGTTAGTATTTCTTTTTTCAACTTGTTGGGAATGGGCGTTTACTAAATGTTAATCAGTTAAATTCTTAAAATAAAAAAAGTGCAACTGCACAATATATACATTATATTTATTCAATTTTAGATATGGTGTTACTGATACGATGTACTTAAATGTGTATTATGTGCGTATACAAATCATGTTAGCCATGATTACAGTGACATACGACCACAGTCATAAACAGGATAGTTATTTTCATCACGTCTTAATATGCGGCAAATTAATAATGCCCTATTTCCCTTTTTTCCAACAGTATCTAGTGAGAAAGCAAGCGAATCCAGCGGTCAAACAGCAGGAATTGTCGGTGGAATTGCAGCTGTTGTTGTTGTAGGATTGGTTCTGGTTGGAGTAGTGGTGTACATCCGTACAAGGTATTGTACATTAGACATTATTATTGATTTGTATTAGTTCTTTTTAATGTATATATATATATACACATAAATACAAACAAATCTTTAAGTTGGACAATACAAGAACTTGTTTGACTCCATACTCGCCATACTTAATTTATAGGCGCAATGAACGGCTCCAATCTTCGGAATATGAAACAACCCAGGTGCGTTCGAACGAGGCTACAGACCTACATGTATATTCTGGACTCAACGAATCCAGAAATGGTAATATCATTTTGCATTTCAAAATCATTGTAAATACAAAGCAAATAGAGTATTATTATTTGAAGTTTTGAGAAAAAGTAATTTATAGAATTGTATACGAACTATTGTGTAATTTTGTTAATGAAGTAACAAAATATTTTTACATTTTACAGACCCTTCGAACCAGGGATATTATAACACATAAGTAGATAGCAACATCCCTGTTGGAAATGCGAGAAGCTCTTACAACCAAAACGATGCGACGAACAACCGTCACTGACGAACAACACACAACTTATGTTATTTATCCGAACTACTCGTAAAGTACTTAAAATATTGCTATATATAACGAGGATTATATTCCAGTCTAAAAAGAACTACAATAAAATGTTCAGTAAACTGTAAACGGTTGCCTGGTCGATGAAATTATTATTTCACAAAAAACAATTAAAACCGTGAGCTAGAAGATTACTCACAATGTTGTGTAAGTTTACTTTGCTGTTTCGTTTTGATCGATGTTTGTTGAATGTATTCATTTGGCAATTTTTTTCTTAATGACCATCCTGTGACGTGTGAACTTAAAAATAAAAATGTTATACTAAGTTCCAAAAGGATTGAAGCATTCTACTAACTCATTTACTTGATTGTTGAAATGTTATATAACAAACGTTTATATATTATAATATTTTATATACGACAATATATCGATTTTCCTTACTAATATTGTGTTTGTTATATAGATCTACACGATGAATATTTTTAAGAATAAAGTATTGCATTGCGTTAACTATACATTCTAATAATGTGCAAATGTAAAATGTACAAAATATTTCATATCAGTTGCATGCTTAATTATGTAAATTGTTATGTATAATACACAGGTGCATGCATGCTAAAATTATATCATAGCGAAGTCAAATGCAGGTTTTGACAAGACGTTTTTCTGACAAGGAATTTTAATGATTGCGTGTTTTGACCGTGGGTGTAGAATAATATAATTGTTCAAACAACCCAAGGTATTGTACAAACAATACAGGGAAGTTATGAATGCTGAAACATACATGGATAACATACAGTAAACACGCGTAAAATATTTCTGAAAAAAAACAAACATAAATCATAAACGTGTAAATTAAAAAAATAATCAAAAACCACAGTGTATAAACGGTATGAACGTCAAACGGATATTGTGATTGCGTTAGTGGTACATATTCATGAAAACACAAGCTATCTTTCATAAACCGCGTGAGTTAAGGATATATACTAAACAACGGCTCGTATATGAGTTTATATTACTAAAGTAAAGTATTTTTTATCACCAGTTGATTAAAAAAGAATACAAACAGCTGTCATTTATTGATAATCACAACTGCTTTACGTTCAAGTCGTGTACACACTGTAAACACTAGTACCGATAGCCACTATTTAGTATCGCGCTAGGGTTTCTACGTGGACATGGAAGGATGGAAGGATGATGTTAAATGGCCAATGTCGAGTATCGTTTTCCACTCGAATCGTCTGTCGCTTAAAAGAAAATACTGCATTGAGCAAATATCGTGTATTGTGTACTATTGTCAATTGTCAACTTCAATCACATGAACGAGACGCACAATATTCAACGCGACACAATATATTGAAAGGCGACAATCGACATACTATATACATGTTACCACACTAGCATAGTTATGTACATTTGTATTTAATTGCTTTTATGTGAAGTATAGTCATTTTAGGTCTAATCTAATTGAATGTGTGTGCATATGTGTATATATTCCTCATTATCATTACGATAAATGTATAAACTTATGATTGGGTGGTTAGCTACATATTTCATAAATAACCTAATCATCAATATACACCTACAACTCAATCAGCACAGCTATTTGTCATTCAGTCACGTCAATTCTCATAGCCTTGATCCAAATGGATCAGCATATATGTAGCTGTTGTGCTGTTCAGCTATGACATTGCTACTAAATATTACAGTTACCGAGAAATGAACAAAATAGATCAGCCTAGCTATTCGGTTTTTCAGCTGCGACATTTCTCCTATGTATGACAGTTAAAGAGCAATTACCCAAATGGATCAACAAACCTGTTGTGATGTTCAGCCATGGCATTTCTCCGATCTAAGACAATTACCGACCAGTGATCTAAATGTATCAGTATGGCTGTTGTGTTGTTCAGCTATGGCGCTTCTCCTATATCGGTGGAGTTTACCGAGCAGTAATTCAAATGTATCATGATAGCTTTCGGGTTGTTCAACTACGGCATTTCTACTATATATGACAATTACCGAGCAGTAATCCAAATGTATCATAATATCTGTGTTGTTGTTATAGTAACCGAGAAGTTATCCAAATGGACCAGCATAGCTGTTGGGTTGTTCAACTTCGACATTTCTACTATATATGACAATTACCGAGCAGTTATCTAAATGGATCAGCATAACTGTTTTATTATTCAGCTAGGACAATTCTAGTATACATGACAGTTAACAAGCAGTGATTAAAATGTATCAGCATAACTTTTGTGTTGTTAAGCTACGACATTTCTCATAAATATGACAGATAACGATCAGTGATCCAAATGGTGCAGCAAAGCTCTTCTGTTCTTCAGCTACTGCATTTTCTGAGAGTAAATGAGCAGGATCCATTAGATCAGCATTCGTTTTGTGTTATTTAGATACTGCATTTCCCCTTTCTATGACAGTCACCGAGCAGGGATCCTTATGGCTCAACATAGGTGGTGTGATGTTGGGGTACGGCATTCCTAGCACCTATCATAGATCTCACCAGTTGTCAAAAAGCATCAACACAGTTGCTTCTTCGTGTGTGGTGTAATATTGATCGTACCGATTACTATAATGACTTGCAAATGTCCGACATTTCTCTAAAATAATTTAGACATCCCGCTTTCTTTGAAACGTTTAGACACCTTAGTTCTACATTCTCTATTATTATTTCAATGAAGAGTTAGTTTGAAGCAGCACCACACCCGTGAAAAACATGTTTGTTTCCGTTTATGTATTTCTATACGGTGATTAACTGTTCAAATAAATATAAGTGTTGTCTTATAAATTGCGGAACATATATGCGAATTATATTGTTTATTCAATATACAATAGACATACAGTCCATGAGTAAACATGTTCAAAACATAGTAACATATATAAAGGCATGAAATGTAATCGGTATTGAATTGCATAAGTTTTTAAATGAAGAATCAATACATGAAAAGGTCCAGGACAATTGGATAAGTTCTAGCATATGGTTGCAGGTATTATGATACACTTTTGAATGTTCTTGTGCAAAAACACAATTAAACAACGTGCATCTATGCAATCAATTCGTTAAATATTTAGTGTAGGAATCAACAGTGTACACAATAGGAGACTTATACAAATCACGTCGAATATACTTGTGTATATTCCGTATAAAGCACAATAAAATAAAAACAGCAACAATATTTTATAGAAATATTGAAACATTATCAGAAGAGAAATTGTCGTTCGCTGGTCATTTATTAAAGAAATATAACCAATAACCTTAACAATACAAGACAATACATACCAAACGACATTTAACAGAAATCATGATTCAAGCTGAGTTACCTCCTTAACACAATCGATGCAAAGCAATTGTGGTTCAAACAGGTTGAATGTTCCAAAACTCGCACACTTTGCACATTAAAACAATAGTAAAATAAAGATTAACATCATATCATAACATTATTGAGTACGTTAGGAAAACGTTTTACTCGCATTTTAAACATTAGACGACTCTCACATTGGGCGGAACATTATTATGTATACGTTGAAGCACAGGCGGGTTTTAGACAAAATATGAGCACACTTGATAATAATTTTATATTGCATGGTCTTCTGACACACTTATTTAATCAAGGAAAACAGCTGTATTGTGTATTTGTTGATTTTAGTAAAGCTTTTGATTATGTAGTCCGAGAAAACCTTTGGTGCAAAATCATTAAACTAGGGTTACGAGACAAAAAATTTAATATTGTAAAATCGATATACTCTTCTGTTAAATCTAGAGTAAAATATTGTAATCAATTAAGTGAAGATTTTGAATGTTTGCTAGGCGTCCGGCAAGGAGAATGCTTATCACCGTTTCTGTTTTCTATGTTTTTAAATGATTTTGAATCAGTGTTTGCTGAAAGTGGCATAAATGGTATAGATGTAGATAATTTCAAACTATTTCTTGTGCTGTATGCAGATGATACCATTATTTTTTGCAAATAACGCCGAGGAATTGCAACAAAACCTAAATGTATTTCATAATATTGTAAACGCTGGAAGTTAGTTGTGAGGAGCGATAAGACAAAAGTCATGATATTCAGAAAAGGGGGACGGCTGCCAAACAATATTTCGTTCCATTACAATGATATTGCAATTGAGATTGTTACAAAGTTTAATTACCTTGGTGTAGTATTCACGACTGGTGGTTCTTTCTCTGATGCACAAAGCACATTAGCTGATCAAGCCTTGAAGGCTATATTCAAGATGAACAAATACCTTTACAAATGTATCGACATTACTGTGAAACACAGACTAGAGTTATTTGATAATTTTATTTTACCTATTCTTAATTACGTTAGTGAAGTTTGGGGTTTTGTAAATGCGATGCTATAAGACGTTTTCATATGCAATTTTGTAAAAGTCTGCTGGGTGTTAAAAGAAGTACTCAAAACGATTTTATATACGGCGAACTTGGGCGTCTCAACTGTCAAACAAATAGATATTATACCATTATAAAATATTGGGTTAAAATATAACATACTAATAGTAATACATTTAATAAAAAAACTTACCTTACATTGTTGAGTGATTGCGAAAGATACCCTAATACAAAATGTTGGTGTTCCCTACTACGTGATCTGCTTAGCACACTTGGGTTTTACGATGCCTGGTATTTCCAGGATGTTGGTCAGGATACTGTTTTTCTTGGAGCTATTAAACAACGACTTAAAGATAATTTTATTCAAAATTGGAACGGCCGATTGGTAAACTCGAGTAGAGCTCTTTTTTATAGGAATATAGCATCCTTTCAACTTCAACCTTATTTAGTATTATGTAATATTAAAAAGTACAGATTTAGCCTTTCTAGGTTACGGGTATCCTCTCATAGATTGAGAATAGAAAGTGGCAGATGGTCTAAGCCCAACCCGACACCTGTTGAGCAGAGGAAATGTATTGTTTGTAATCGTCTAGAAGACGAATACTATTTTTTGTTTGAATGCAACTTATATACAGATTTAAGATGTAAATATATCCTTCATATTAAAGAAACCGACCAAATATGCAAAAACTTATAGAATTAATGTCTTCCGATAATGAATCTGTATTAAGAAAACTTAGTTCTTTTGTCCATGCCGCATTTTTAGTTAGATCAACGAATATGTATGCGCCCTTTTGATGTATTTTTTAACCATTAACTAGTTGTAATATGTAAATTGGTGCTGTTTTTAATTTTGTATGTGAATGACATCCTGTATAATGAGTATTTTATGTGAGTTCTTGTTTACGCCTCATTTGTTTTGTTTGTAGAGTAAATGTGTGTAGTATTATGAGAACTCCTCTTAAATTAAACGTATTTCATGCTTGTCGTCTATTTATGTATGCTGCCGACTATTTGCTTTAGCTGTATAATCAGTATTTTGTGTGAGTTCTTATTTTACTCTCTTTAGGTTTTGTTTGTAGAGTAATTGTACGTTAACATTAATGCAGTATTAATTGATAAGTATGAGTACTCCTCTTAAACATTATTATTACGGTTAATATGAATTTCTTGCTGTAAGTTATTTATTGACACTACTTGTGTAAGTATTATTTAAAAAGTTGTGTGACCTCGCTTACTCATAATTTCATGTGCTTGTTATAATTATGTATATATGTTTAGTACTGTAGTTATTATATTGTTTGTACTAAAATGTGTCCACATGGGCCATTGGCCTTCTGGAAATGATGTAAATAAAATCTATATCTAATCTATCATCGTAATTAAAATTTAAACGCTATAAAAAAGAATAATAATTCGATTAAATTACTTTTTGATAGCTCAATGGTAAAGAAACACTAGAGCAAGAACAGTACAACTGGTACAGTTACAAATAAGTACCAGTATCAGCTGAATCCCTTCCGGTTAACAATTTTTAAGAACTTAACAACATAATGTAGAACATACTTATGTACAAACAACACATTGCAACTGTTACCTTATCTATAAAAGATAAAACAATCAGTTGCCATTGCCAAACATGTTACATTTTTATGTTCTTTCGTGGAAAACCTTACATTGGTTAAATATCCGAACTACGAAAAGAGCAATTCAATATGGCATTTAACAGGCTCGAAACTCCTAAAAGTTCAGAACACAGTCCTGGGATATACTTTCAATAGCGAGGTTAAAATTCCATCTCCATGTCATACAATCTTCTTTCCATCAATAGTTTATTGTCCTAAACATTAAACTTGGATACCAGCAAATGATCGAAAGCGCGTTAATGCAGATCGAACTTTGTGCATAATGAACATTTTAATAAACTGTTAAAGTACATACATGCGGCTTAATTTGCAAATTTTCAAGTCATTTGTTTTATATTCAAACAGAACGCTTACAAATCTATTGCGTTCTTAAGTGTTTTATGTTAGTTAAAATTATCTCATCAAAGTAGATGTTTAATATGTTAAAAAGGTAGGTAATAGTAAGGAATAAGGATGCGGTGTGTTTATAAATATGTACGAATAGTAAAGATAATTATTATTGCACGTGATCTTTAAAATAATGACAACTTTCAAAAAGTTTTACAAAAGCACAGCTTCTTCACACAGCACAACATATGCAACACATGCACAACAATTAATAAAACTAGGGTAACCGCCTTTACCCAGATAGTTTTTAGACCTGTTAGATAGACTTGCAAGTCTCACACTTTTCCCAGTGTTATTCACAACGGGTAAGAGGTTGTGTTGTATATTTAAATATCGAGGCGGTTTAATATGCTATATTTGGATGTTCATGTGCAAATTTTGCTAGTCAGAACTTTTATCAGTGTTTATACCACCAAAACTAGCGCAATACTTCTCAAGTGCATTTAAAAACAAGCATCATATCATCACCATCCTAACAAATACAAACGACGATTTCTCTACTACCATTTAAATAAACATTTACACACAAACTACACAACAATTTTATTATGAACTGTGGTTATACAATTTTGGGATAAATTAATCAAGATTCGATTTATATCTGAATAAATTGACCGACGACGAAAACCACGCACATATCATGTTTTATAAAATGCATTATGATTTTATTACTAATGAATGATAATAAAGCAAGCAAAAGATCAATCTGTTAGTTATAAACAATAACATGTGAATTTAAGAAAATATTAGCGTTTACTCAGTGAATTTGCCATCAAAATGTGCGATGTATAAAAAATGAGCAAAATGTGCGCGTATGACTACTCGGCAATCTCATTGCATGTTACTTCGAGTCATACCAAACAGCACCAAATAAAGCCACCTTAGTTTCTTAAAGACAATATTATACCAATGCAAACATTGCCTGCAAAACCTTGCTTGCAGCCGGTCTGTCCTCTGGATTGAACTGTCGACACCTCTCTACAACACGAGCAAGAACCTCCGGCATCGCATGTTTGGCAGTGCAGCTCGGATGTGGAAACGAAGACATTGATTTACTTGCGCTTGTGCGTTCCATAGGGACTTTTCTAATGAAGGGAAAATATCCAAAATACATAACATAAAAACAGTATAACGTTAAGTCACACGAAGTATGGGTACATTTCATTTACAATATATAATATATTCAAAGTTAAATGTTAGATGAATTAGCAGGTGAGAAGTTTTATATAGCATGGTATTTTTAACAACAAAGGGATAATCGCCAAAAAGTGACACACAAAACGAATGTACTGGATACGACATACACATATACCACTGACACAAACATGAATCACGATGGAACCATCGCCTTTTAACTTTCATTGCGAAACATATTTTTAGGTGTAAAACCGATTTTATGGCACCCCAAACCTCATACTTATCCAAAAGAAACATTCAGACAGACAGACGAACATACATACATGCTGAAACGCTAACCTTCCGTACCACAGCTCCCATAGCGGAGTTCCCAAATTAAATATATCTGTTTCCTTGCCTACTGTGGCACTTGCCATAAGCTCTGGTGGCAGCAACCTTAAGAAGTCTACTCTTTTTACATGGCTTCCGAGCGACGGGCTTATAAGCTTGACTGTTCCGCTTTTTAACTGTGCATTGAACAATTTTTTTGTGGAAACATACGTTTTCCACTGTTTGTATGAACAAGGCAGATATTTTACATTACAAAGGCTAGAGGAATAAATATTACGCATTAAAAAGACTGTTAATAACGTTTAAAAAAATGATCTAAATCGACTCATAAAAACCTGATACATGCTAAGGTACCAAACGACTCGAGTTATTCAATAAAACATATAACCAGAATATTTTCCATACTAATTTTTCCATGCAAATGTCCTTTGCCGTGTATAAATAATAAACCAGTGCATATTGACTGCGCTGTTCGGCTGTAGAAGTGCAATGCATCTGTACGAGAAGCTGGTGCCGTATTTCTAAAATATGTATTCGTCTATCAATCGCATTAAAATAAAATCACAGGATTTGTTAAATTATTTGTCCCTTCTATGATCTCAAGACATCGCATAACAGGTCACGCTCTGTTTGCAATACAGGTTGTCGGTTGTTCACTCAGTCAAATACTGAGTATGTCGTTATTTAAAAGAGTAAGGCTTTTGTCTTCACTGTTTGAACTAAAATGCATACCAAATACTCTAAAATCCGACGATTATATTGGTAAATGAAAGGTCATTTGAACGTGACTTCTTATTCGATGTCATCTGACCCAGTTACCGGTCAGCATAGAGCTTCAGACGATAATCAGAGGATTATTTTAATGCGAGTATCGTCATTCTAGTGCGCAGTCCTTAAAGCCCCATTAACTCTCAAAATCAACGAATATTTCGTAAAATATTTCGTTAAAAAAGTTAACCGATTAAAACATCAGTGTTCCTCATAGCAATAGCCAAAGTTTCCCCATCAGATGTGGTCTGGTAGCATAGATTAACGATATACAAAATGCTCGTTTTTATTTGTAGAGGCACAATGTATTCCATTTTAATTTCCCGAAACGGTATCTATTCATACGACACACGAACACCAATATGGATAGAAATCGTTGCGGGAAATTCATATGGAATAAATAGTTCCACAAACAAATAAAAACGAGCATTTTGTATCTAGGTAAATCTATGTTACAAGACTACATCTGGCTTTGACATTTAGGCTATTGCTATAGGGAACACTGATTTTTAATGGGTTAACTTTATTTGAAGAATTTTTTTTCCAACATATTCGTTAATTTTAAGTGTTAATGTGGCTTTTAGAATTAGATATATGTCTTATTATACAATTTTACGATAAATCAAATGTTATATGTACAATACCCGCATTGAAGTTCGGGAGAATTCAGTAAGAACTCTTCCAGTTTTCTGTCACATTGTTCGAACATGAACATCAGCCGGAAGCTGCTCATCTTCTCTGGACCATCGCCCCTACAATTGCGGGCATCATGTCTGAGAAACAAAACCCAAGAAAGCTGACAATATTGTCATGCTGCATCCGTCTGTAAATATAAACAAACGAGCAGCTCAAATACTTACATATAATGACGCATAACTATATCTTGCAAATAGTTGATATTGGAAGTCAGATCTTACCTTAACATTTCCAGGTGATCAAAATGTGCATAAAGTTCAACGAAATCGGCTTTCATGTATTTTAGGAGCACCGATTTTTCGCAATGTCGTGCTGAATAGAGTTTCGAGCAATGTCCGTTGCAAAGTTTACTCCTGTCTTCAATATCAACGACGTTGACAGTATCAGTTGCAAGGAACTCAGAATGAAATAACCGTAAAAGGACGATGTGATCTTGCATGCTGGATTTAATTGGATAATGTTCGTCAAAAATTACACTTGAATCACGGTCGTCTTCCAGAATTGCATTGAGTCGCAACATGTCTGCTTTCATTGAAACGGGAACCATATGTTTACACATATTCTCAATCTTTCGGACCAAAAGCGAAAGATACTTTTCAAGGACGCAGTTGTCAACATACTTTCTTTTCACGGAGTCTTTCAAAGCATTTGGCAGCCACTTGTCCATAAAAGGAGAGCTGTCTTTTTTAAACTGTTTCAATTTTCTATCATCATTGGCTTTTATTCCAAATGCAACCGGAATCGCAACCATTGAAGCCACTATACCAAGTGGTATCCACAAAGGAGACGTTACTGCAATAATTGCCTTTGCGCCTGTTAAAAGATCACCAATCTCATGGCTTTCCTCACCTCCAGCTTAAAAAAAAACTAGTTTAAAAACAATATACCACTGAATCAAAAAAATGGCTAAATACATATACTTGTAATCCACTTCCGTTATTGTTTTCCAATATGCCAGATAAGAACAAAAATCGACATAAAATATGTATGATAATTCCAAATAGAAAGAAAAAGAGAAATACGAACAATTTATTCCATCAGTCGACTCGTTGATAAGTGTATTGGATTGAGCAACTTCCAAGTATGCTTCTCGAAGCGTTTGGCATTTCTCTTCGAATTGCCTTTCAATCATCCGCACAGTGCGTTGAGAGTGAAGCGATGTCTGTTCCCAGGCTTCTATTTCCTCCAATATCAAAGTCTGGATGAATGTTTTAACGGAAGATCTGATTGAATCGATGTGATGATTTGGTAAAGACAAATCTTACTTGGCGTAGAACTACCTTTTTATATTGTTCTGAACACTGCTTTGTTTCAAGTGCGTTTCAATTAAAACCACCATCTGTGTGCATCTGGAACGTGCTAGCTGCATAAGGTCCATCTGAATCTACATTATACAGTAAATGTATTTCAAACTATGATGTGGCACAAATATATGATCAAGGATGAATTAACTGCATTCTTAATTAAAGACTATTCAATATTATTTAAATTTTACACACACAAACAATATATATTTATAGATTAAAGTGTGATGCTTTGTTTTGTCTTTAAATACGGTCCTCGGAAGAGTATGTGCGCATGGGATTTTATTTTCCATATTCTTGTCGGATAGTGAACACAGTTCAATTACACTGAGGGCGGACAGTTGGCATACTGCAAGTAACCATGGAAACCAAGATGATGTGCAAAATAAGCGCTTTTTGGGTGTCATATGTCAGAGCTCAACTGTTAAAAGGATTGTATGCGAATAGTTGTATAAGTTAAGATTTAAAATGAGGTCACTGTTTTGAATCTCCATTTAACTACATTCTTTTCAGAGCATGCTGCAATGAAGTTTACAAATTGGTTCAGATTCATCATTCAATAAGGAATCATTTTTCAATAAAGCTAGTTCCTTCTGATAATTGTATTGTAGTCATACCCGTAGCCAGGGGGGGGGTGAGTTGGGTGCGTTCGCACCCAACATTCATTGACGATTAAAAGAAATGTACTATAAGTTGCACCCAACTTCATTCGACGCAAAAACGGTTATTTATCATTTCCCGGAATCCAGGGAGTCTTCGTATTTAAGCGTTAAAAAATACTGTTGAATTCAATAGGCTACAGACAGGTCACCATATAATTAATTTTTCGATGAAGTCATTCCCAGGATAGCGCGTGATTTTTATTTTTACCTTGTTTGGGATTGCATGCACCTTACCGGTCACAAGTGCAGAGTGTGAACGGGCTGCTAGCACACTGAGGCGTCTGCACCACTACCAGCGTGCGTCTATGACAAAACTTGACACTAGGACGTATGTCCTACTCTTAAACAGTTGTTATTCTGAATTTTAAACGTTATAACATATGATCTGGTAGACGTTAACGTTTAATGTCCATTAACTGTGACGGGTCTTGAGCTAATGGGCAATTAAGTCCATCTTTATTCTTCAACGTCCTGGTATACATTGTTAAGGACTTTGAGACCATAGGGCCAGTAGTTTGTGGTTATAGGGTCTTTATGAAGCCTTTATTGTTATATGTTTCTGAAATTCGTTTAGAAAAAGATAACTTATTTGTTAAAAATATTTAAAATAATAAAAGTAACCAGTCATACCATTTTGATTTCTGTAAAGTATTGATGCTGATTAGAGAAGACCCAGTTTTGTTTATTAGTGTATGTTGTACAATACACTATTAGCACGGTTAGAGCAATGTTAGGCCTCTGGTACTTTCCATAGTAGCAGATAAACAATTGTTTTGAAAAAATGTAAAATATTTCCTTTTAATTTATGAATGGTAGAATTTTGGAATGGTAAAATACACCAATTTTATATAGATTCCAAGATGCCAATAAATAATGATATTTTATACCGTTCTTTTTATTGATTTTACATTCTATAAATTTGTTGTTGCATACGTGAAAAAAATGTGTGAGAGCATACTAGTGTCGGGTTAAACACCGTACAAAATAGCGTATCCGTGAATGATCGAAATAGGTGGGTATTGAAAGACGGTAGTGGGGAATATATGTATGTTATATCATATTCATGTCGATCAGTCACTGAGTATGGTCAATTCAAGTGAAATTTAATATAACAATGCTCTATAACTTATGTCTCTAAATACAGATAAAAAGTCACCAGAATGCAGGATTTAACGTTTCATTTTCAAAATNTTGACCATATCATTGTTAAAACTACCGCTTTCGTCAATAAGTATCATAAATAGAACATATCCAAGTACAATAAGTCTAATTACTTAGAAACAAACAAGTTTGAATCTATTATTAAATCAAGATGTATTTTTTATCCATATAAGCCCCGCATAGGTCACCATAATGCCCATATAGTGTTACCTTAAATCTTTTTTGCTAGGAAGTAATTCGAATTAAATAAATGTGTATTACGAAACTTCTTGGACAAAACAAATTCATTCCGATTCGTCCAGGGATTAGACTGTTTGGACTCATAGCAAACTGAGCTGTGTAATCGGTCAGACAACGTACCACCAAATAAGACTCGATCCAACACTAACACGAATCACACCCTCAATACGAGTTGATTTTATGTTATGTTGTGTTTAACTTAAATATGCCTGTTTTTGAAATAAATTCATGAAAGTACCTTGTTGGATTCATCAGCAAGCACATTCCACTTTTCAATTTCATTTAGCAAGACGTCTCTTCTTATTGTGTCATTTAAGGCAAAACCAATTCGAACTTGTGCATGTTTTCGTATCAGCTTCATAAGTGAATCGAGCCAACTGAAAACAAAAAACAATATTGCAATTTATTATAAAGTGTAACCATGTTCTAAGAATTCTCGATAATATTATTTATCTACTTAAATGTTATCCCCACCTGTAATGTCGATGTATTGTTTCCATATGACTTTCGGAAATCATTTTCGTAATAGCAGCACATAACGCTTCAAGGTCGCTTTGTGTGCAGGTGGAAGACCTTCTATTTTTCTACATCTAGTAATGGAATCGTTTAGAAAGACTCAGTTTTTAGTTGGTTAATGCTACCAATAATGATGCACAATTGTTTGGGATTTCGAATAGGCGAATACACATACACATACTGAATTTGATGAAACAGGGGATATATGATTTTTGAAGATTTTAATCATCGAGATTTCAGATTACTTTTCTACTTTAAATTCTAAAATGCATGTGTGTGCATAAAATAATATCTGTTTCGACAGCACCAGTTCGAGAGATGACGTGTAAAAAATATATTTATTTAACCAACCATCGTGTCCTTTAGTTTGAACACATGGCCGTCTTTTGATATTCCTGGGAAGTATTCCTGAACATGAGTTACAAATGTTTTCCAGACAGATTCCGTTGATCACTTATCCTTTTTCAACAGCATCCCAATTGCTACACACAAACATCATCCGATGGGGATCGAAACTATTCAGGTCTTGTTTTATATTGTCTTCGTTCTGTAGATGCTTACACAGTAGCTTTAACTGAAAATATACATGAGAAGCATTCTATGACTGCAAAGATATCTTCAACGTTGGCATATTTTAGTCTTCAGGGGCTGCAAGCAGTAGAGCAATATTTTGTTATTCGACTGAAAAATATTTACGATCCTTCTCACACCTAGTTTGTGTTACATTTTTCTGTAAATACATCTCTTACTTGATAGTATAACATCTTTTATAGATGGATCCCTATTGTTTGTCTAATTATAACTTGTAAACATATTATCTAATCGTTTAAATAGATTTCCCATTCTTATGAAACCAGTACACTAAAATTATGTGTGTAGTATTCACGTTTTTGCATTCATGTTTTGATGTTCCGTCTGCATAGGTACATTTAATTGAAACTGCACGTTAGATGTGTATTTTATTTATTGTACACCGTGTATAAAATTCAAATGACCTTATCTTCAAGTTCATGTTCGACACTTGCTCCATTGAAAACGTTAATAAGCATGGATGCATCGGCAAGGAAGCTGAACAATTTCTCCAGATCGTCATTAGGATGGACCACAATGGTAACCGATGCCTACAATTATAGTTCGAGATCGTATATAACATGACTGATGTAAAATATGTGTATCCAAACAAATACAATAGTCGCCAAATGACGTTTCAGAATGTATGTTCGGTTTACCTTGCTTCCAAAATTTGTTGAATGTCAATAAATATCTAAACGTTTACAATCTTTCTTTTTTAATTTCTCTAGCGATAGCCCTTCGAACGTCTTTCTGTTAGATACCGCATATTTCTTTGTAGAACCGTCCGTCTTCTGAATCTCAAAATATTGCTCCGCCTCACTTGAAAGTGTGTGTATGCAGACGACAGGCGGTGAACGGAAGGAAGTTTGGGGAATATATCGGAGCCAAATAATATGTTTAAAAATCTGTTCATATGTGGGATAACATCACCTGTAAAATGAAGAGACGCTTATACTGATGTGTATTAGGATTTGCGAAAAGAAATGCCGTTTTAATGTATTTTAAGATTAAAACTAACCTGCAACTACAGAGGTATAATTCCTTAAAAGACCCATCTTGTTGTCTTCCAAGTCTGTGATTACATCTTCGGCATTCCTATATAATGCTAACATCACAACCTCGTATTCTACCGGCAACGTTTCTACAACCTGGCTTAGTTTGTTATAGACGTCTACTAATTTCTCTTTCATTTGTGTATCTTTCGTAAAGATGGTTGATATGGCGGACAAATTCTACACGAAACACAACAATATATAATGGGTTATAATTGGTAAGGCCAAATAAAAAATTAGGTCCGTTTCCGGTCGCCCGACCGTGTCTCCAGAATCGGCGCCGACCCTCAACTTTTTATTGGGGTCGCAAAAAAAAATGTGTTCATTTTCGTGTATTTCGGTTCATTTCTCCATTCTAGTACCCGAAAGACAAAAAAAAAAATCCCTACCTACCGACCCTGTTTTTTTTTCCAAGGAGACCGGAAACGGACCTATTTATTTTTTTGGCCTAAGCTTAACAGATTAGCATGCCAAATTAAACAAGTTACAGGCTGCCTAAACAGTTAATACACATCAGTCTTAAACCTTGACATTATTGAAGCATTTAAAATTGAAAATATGTATTATAATTTAAGTACACAATTGATTTGGCATATTTACAATTACATGATAAATATGTTGTCTTTAAGAGCGTCATAGAATCAGTGATTTGAAAGACAGTACATATAAATGTTATCGCCCATTTTAGAAAAAAAAATAGATGCAATCTCTTTATTTAAGGGTTTTACTTACTACATCGACACCGCGATCTTTAAGTGAATGTTCGTCTGGCTCATCATCAACTGATGTACTTCCTTTCTGCAAATCATCTGCGTACGCTTGAAACATGCTTATTCGTCGTTCATTCACTTCATCGGAGGAGTTCTTGCGATTCTTTCGTCAAAGCACTAACCACGATAGTGGTGATATCTTTGTGGCGCAGGTACAAACATTTTGCATACGTTATCTTTACATTCAAAACTGATATCTTGTTAAATTACACTTTTATGATAACTAGCTAGAGTTAATGCGAAGTTGCATACTACAACGGCCTTAAAGGGACTTGTTCACATATTTTTGCATGTCTTAAAGTTTGTCACTAAATGCTTTAAATTGATAAATGTTAACAACGGAACTAAAGAGCAGCTTCAGTACAAAACAAAAATAAAATTAAAGAAATAAAGAAAAAAGCCATCCACAGCTGGGCTCGAACAAGTGACCCTTGGAGTGAAAGTCAACAATCCTCGTAGTGTTTCAAAATATAACGATAACGACAGAACTTTCCAAATTATTCAATCGTATCGCTTTTGTAACGCTTAATAATGTTCAGGTTTTTAAATCGTCATAAGATCGTAAAATGAATATTTTAGAGCAGGGTAAATGTTCAGTATTACTGTTTCCTTGCAAAAAAAACATAACTACATCGAAACTTTGCAAATCTGAAACACTTTTTTCAATTGTGTCAATTTATCAAAACGTGAACAAGGTATAAACCGGTTGAAGCTTACTGAATATATCAATGTTGTGTGACTTATTTAATTTAAATATAAATAAATGCTAAAAGTTGACATTTGGAGTGTTATACCTCCAGACGCATCACAGCACATGCGTGATATAGATAACAAGATTAAGGTCATTGATGGTTCTCATGGCAATCGACAATCAAACTTAACGTAGTATCTTAGTTTCAACCTTGATATGTAACCTAGATTGCACTGAACTCCTGTAGTTTATCTTCCATTACGACACGCGGACACTTAATGTGCACATAAAGTAATTGATTAAGGCTTACAACATGCAATCCAAAGATTAAGTCGAATTTATAATTATGTCATGTTTGGCCTGTATATACTAGTAAGAGTTATTAATGTACATATTTATAGACTACTTCACTCGATATATTAATGTGGCGAATATTCATAACAAACTACGTAATCGGGTAATTTGCATCACGTCTTCTTTCTGTGATGCATTACGATGATCTGTTAATTGTCCCCAATGATGTTGGCTTCTGAAATCTTGTCAACAAAAAGAAAGTTGGATTGTACCTTTATGTACTTCATTTAATCATGCCCCAGAAAGTTGTGATTCTGTTGCTGTGGTAAATAGTAAAACACTCAGAAAAACAAATTCAATTTAATTCACGTAATTGTATTCACTTTTATTGCTTTCTTATTTGAATTGCAATGCATGAGATTAATGTTTATGTACACTCGGGTGTTGTTGTGTTTTTTTTCCACGGGCTACGTGTGAGATTTGGCATACCTATCAGCCAGTTAAGATCCATAATACTTTGCATTGACTGTACCAAAGCGGTGATCCAAGCTTTACTCTTGTTTAATTGTTCGCTTCGAACAACTAATAATACCGTAGTTTTGAAGAACTACGATTACCTGAAAAATAGTACCGTTTAATAACTTTTGTCAGATAATGTCATGTGTGTCAAATATAATCATAAACTTATTGAATATAATGCGTATAAAATGTTAAATAAAGTAATTTTAACGGATGTATCGTCGAAACAGTAAGAAGAAAACAACACGGAAGAGTACATTTAGTTAAATAGTGCTCTCCGATACGTAATAGTCAAGTGATATAACAATTTCAAAAAAGTCAATTTTAAAGCCTTCCGTGTAAAATTACAGGGGATAACCGCTCACGGGATGAAGGCTGTGTCACGTCCATGCTAATAACACTGGAACTCCAAAGCCTATAGGACAGACGCAAGATGAATCTACTCACCTTCCTGTACAAATTAGTCGGCGATGCCAGCCTTACCTTGTCATGAAATATTAACAACAGCAAGAATTACATGCAACGTTAAACCTAAATCGTTCAGTGATTATCAATCTACAAACATCCTTGACAACCAAGTATCTAACAATACTAAGTGTTTTAAAACTTTCATTTGTAGAACTGTATTTGACTGGAACAAACTAAATGATAGTGTTGTATGAGCGGCCACAGTCAACGGATTCATGACTGTGCTGAATAATTCACTGTTGGATGAAACTCTGTCTACCGTTACGACATATGCCCTACACATTTGTAGTGATTTGTAACCTCTTAGTTAAAATGCGGCATAGTTTCTTTGTAAATCTCTAAACGGTTGATGAAACTTTGAATAAAATATAACCAACGAATTAATTATATTAGTAACATGTTTTCTTTGTTAACTGCTTTGTGTGAAAGTACTTCATCAACAAAATACTTTAATTTGATAACATATATTTATTAATTGCTTGAGATATAAATTTTGACCGCTTCTAGACTGTCAATATTTTAGTGATGGCTGCAGACATAATTTTTCATTTGTGAACAAAAAGATTGTTTAAGTCTTACGCAGACGTTTATGACAAGTAACCCGCCTTTTCAATATGAATATGCAGCCAGAAGATGCTATATACTTGAACAGGTTCCCGTTTTAGTTTATTTGTATTGTGACATTGTAGCTAAAGAAACATATTATATCCGAATATAGGATATCCGAAAATACGCTATGTGTATTGACATTTTTACATGTGTAGAGATCACGTTATTATGATATCCTCCGATGACCGTGAATCGAGCGGTTAAGGAAACGAGTGAAAGAATGTCTGAATTAATACAAACAATGCAACAATAAACGATTTACCTTCACAGATGTATTTGATTCCCGTAAAATCCATGTCAAAATTGTTTATTTACAGCATGTTAAATCATGCAAAGCCGATATTTCCATACACACCCGCAATAAACATCCTCTTCGCACATGTTGACCTTATATCGATACGTCAAACCGGAAAGGGAGAGTGCTCGATTGCGATACTACCAATGGTAATGGAGGTATTATAAATAGGTTAGAACTAATTGAGCTTTGTTCTCAGAAAACCGGGCTTAATAAATGTGCGTAAACTGTCGTCCCCGATTAGCCCATGCTAATCAGGGACAACACTGTCTACATACACTGGATTTTTGTTCCGAAGAAACTTCCTTAAAATGGAAAAGTCCATAAGAGCGCTGCGGAAAGTGTCGTCCCTGTGGGATGACACTTTACACACATGCATTTAGCTCAGTTTTCTCATTACTATGCTTAATTATCAAAATATTGAAACAAAATCCCTGTGCCTACCTTAGCCCTACCGTCAGACCTCTCTTATCAGGGACACTGGAGACGCTTGGCGGTCGATGGCGCTCGGTCGGTAGTTCAGGATCCTCCCGTGTCTCCATCATTTCAAGCAGACCTGTCAGTCGGTCCTGAAACTGTCAATGGATCATCAGTGGGAGAAAACAGGCAGTTTTGAGTGGAATTAATTCAATTATAATTAAGCAATTTTCTTTCACAGCCTGATTTCTGTTAATTGTCAGGATTTTCGGAACAGTAAAGATAGCTTTGATCATTTTTGCACCGAATTAAGTGTGTGTTCTGGTTTCGGGAGTTAATGAGACCATTGTGATGTAAGAATAAGATTCCACAGAAGTGTTATCACTCAGCAGAAGGCGTCTTTATTGATAAAATATTCTTGCAGCGGGTAGTGTCTCTTACACATAATAAGCACTTAAACAGCCTGGAGAGAGTGTAATAACAAGGTAGAGCAAATTAAAATATAAGTGAAACAATATATGTTCTTAAATTCCACAAAAAATAAGAAAGAAACTTAAAAAAGTATACAAAAGGCAACAATTTATTGTGGAGAGCAGAAACCTGGATTAAATTCAGTCCCTAGTAAAAATGACAATATAGGATGAATGCACATATACCGGAGGTCTATTTGGGGTGTTACTAGGGGGCACAACCCTCTCAAATCCTGCATAACTGGAATCAGGAAGTGTAGCAAGGTCCGACTTAACACTTTCCCTATCATCATCTATGGCATTAGCAGCATCACGATGGTGAAAGTCTACTGTGTGGCGCCTCGAGTCCAGCGAAGTTAAAGACAGGAGATCGTCGATGTCATCACTGCAAAATATAAATGTTATAAAGTTTGTCATTAATAAATGTGACAATTGTGTTAATAATAATGTGCATTTTATAACTTATTTAATAACTTAATTAGTCCATAACAACGATATTTAAATTGTAATACTAAACAAGTTAAAGGTTATAAAGACTCAATGGATATGGTGTCTGGCTAGATAATAGATTCTTTACCTCTAAATTCTGCCACTTTAAAGTTACATTTTTTATATGAATTTTTATATTGAATGAGAACATAAAAAATTGAAAAATAAGTGAGACATTTAATAATTGAGTTGATGTTTTTGCAAAAATAAAGGCAAAATAATTTTACATATCAAATATTTCCTCAGTAACAGGCCAATTCTAGGAAGGCATCCTAGCAACCCTGATTTTCTCTTATTTTTCCTATCACTCTGTTCAGTCATGAAAACATTAATCTGATGTAATAATTTTGATAAATAAATCATCTGATAGAATAATAAACACCGAAAACTGTTAAAAGGTGAATATTATTCATAATTATTGGCATTTATTTACACAACACAAGTAGCTAATTTTGCTACATTTTAACCATTTTTTTCTAAATACAATCATAAAATCACATGTTACAACCAAACCAAATTCAACATCTATGTGGAAGAATATTTAAAATGGATATAAATGACATCAGTTTTATCAGAAATATGTCTTTATTGTCAAAATATGGGGGCTGAATGATGTAGACTATAAGAATGGATGAAACTATAGGAACGAATGATATAATGAGGTGGCCTAGGGTCCAACGCCATCTTCAAGAACATCTTTCTCTCAGGAAGACACCACCGGAAAATGGACGTGCAATTGCCCCAATGAAGCAATAGATTTTGATTGCAATCCAGCATGAATAAATTCTTATCAACAATTATAAAACAACATGTTTAAAGTGTTATTTATCAATCAAAACATAAAAACCTAGCTACAATATGAACCAAGATAAAACAATATTGACAGAATATTTTTCTTCTACACGTTTCTTCAGTGTTGATTTATTTATAGGAAACACTCAGGTGTCTCATTGCTGTTTTATTATTATTATTATTATTATTATTATTATTTTTATTTTTATTATTTTTACTATAATAAATAATTATAATTATTCAGGTTAGTGGAAACAAACAACTTTTTAACGCCTAAGTTCCTTATCAGAGATATGGCCTATTTAAATCACATGTTCATCATGTTATTGCTAGACATGACACGTACGACCGCAATGCAGATCTCAAAACGATCTTCGAAGCACGCTTTACTGACTACGTAAATAGGATTTTATCCTTATTTGTTTCGGTCAATGTATGCACGAGTTTCAATATTCAAACCGTGATGTGAATATGCATGCATTCATGCACAGGAACTAATCTTACCGATGCGACAAATTAATTAATATAATTTTGTTGTTATATACTAGTATTTAAATCATATGATGCGACGCGACGCATATCAACGCACACAATATGCAGACAAGGAGTATTTTGTTTACGCTCATTTGTACTAAGTGTTTGTGTGTGTGTTCTTCCGATCACATATTTCAAATGTCGGTCTACTTAAGTTGTTCTTTCAACTGACGTAAACACGATATGCTAACGTGCATACAGCAATCATGGTGACACAACAGAAAGTCGCTTTAGTTGAAGGCAATACAAAACACAGCCTTTTCAGCATGTTAGTGTTCTTCTGCTAGTGTTATTCAGAATGTTTTGCTCTTTTCTGCTGTTGTTTGCTTTGTTATTTTTATGAGGGTCTGCACAACCAAACCAGTCTATAGTTCAATAATAAACGCGGTCGATTTTAATTACGATTACTATCTTTAGCTAGTTTGAGTATGAGTTCTTGTCTTCATAATGAAGGGCTTGCATTAATGTGAATTTGGGTGTTATTGAAATACTAATTTTCTAGAAGAACTGCCAGAATTGCGGGCGTGGCGGTATACAAACTTCCGAAACAATTACAAAAGACTTCCAAAGAAACGAAGGTTATGGCTTTAAAACGGTTCACCTGAATGCAAGATCTTCAACTTAAGAGGAAATAAAACTACACAGGATGCAAACATTACTTAATTAAAATAACAATTAGTAGTGATATATCGTATGAAATGTGTCGTTTTGTCGCGTTAAGTTATTAAAAAAGAGACTTAATAAAAACGAATACTCGCAAAAAGAACTTCCAAAGTCAGATGACAGGAAGATAACACAACCGCTTTTTCACATGTTATTAAAAGCACAGAATAACCCACACCGTTACTATGTTTGACAAATACTTGGTTTGGCGAGCAATAAAAATGGATATATTGTCCATTTGAATAATGTGCATATCTATAAACAATTGAAACGGTAATATTGCTGTGTTTCATAAATGTGCTTTGCCACAATAGCTAATATTCGGTTTACAAAACGCCAGAAATTAGGCTATACTTCTTCGCATTTGCCCATTTATACGCCGTAACCACTTGCACAATCACAAGTGTTTCTCTGTTTCCATTTCCTGACCTCTATAAGAATAAACATCGGACACTTGGTCACGGCCACGTCAATGTAATAATGACATGATTCTATTAGGCCAACACAATTCATGATAATGCAGACGTCTACCAAATCTCTTTTCAATACGTTTTCTTTATGCATTTTTTGTTAATTTTTAAAGTTAATTTAGCGAATATAAGCACATGTTGCAAAATAATTGCAACTTTTATAGTTATTCTAGAGAATTAAGCAAACATGATTAAATACTCAACCTGGAAAACGAAAAAAAAAGTCTTGGGTCGGTACAAAAATTAGCGTCGGTCAGTTTAGTGGAAACAGACATTTTTTTCTGCGCCTACGGCAGAGAAGGCTTCACTTGACCGACATTTCTTTATTATCCAACTCTGAGACAATGAACAGTTGGAGAACGACTGCAATGAAACAAAATTAAATAAGATTGGACAATGACGGAATTAAATCTGAAACCAGGTGAATACATATCCTAATTGCTTTTATTCTTTGTTCTGAAGTTCTCTCCAAACCTGTACAAATTGTAGAGTAAGATATTGTTATATGGTGATGATGCATTTTCAAATATTATTAGTTAAGCAACAATAAGAACATGCTAAAATGTGACACTTAAGAGGGATATAGAAGATTTTTTGCCAAACGAATACGTAGTGAAATATGTTTTTTAAAAAGGTATTTAATTCAAGAACGTCAACGTAAAATTAAATGCAATTGCTGTAAATATCTGTGTTAATTACACACGAGTGTCACATGTATTGTTTAATAGTGGTTAAAATTAGCACTAGAAAATTTCGTTGATTAATCAGGGACAACAGTGACTGATAAATCAATTAATCATGACGATATATGTGCATTTCAAGTATTCAGTATTCAACGTTCATGCTATCATGTGTTTCCTGTTGTTATGTGTGTTTATCTTTTATGATATAAGTTGAAATAAAACTCTTTTTAATACATCTAGCGGATGTTGTTAAAACGTACACAAATAATAGACTTTTAACCGACTGTATAAACACGACTCAGCGTTAATTAATTTTAACATATATTTATGTAGTTTTAATATCGAATCACCCTCTTGACATGATAGTATTTGTCGGTTATAGATGTCATCTAAAAACCATCAAGTAATATATCAAGTAATATAACTAATTGCAATGAACTTTGTTTATGCCACCGCCATAGTGATGGAAGAAGGGCAAATAGTACTACCTATGTCCGTGTGTTTGTATGTGTTTTTGTAAGTTTGTTTGTGTGGGTTATTTCGTACCGGGCTAATTACGTGGTTGTACCTTATTGGATTTCAGAGAAAAAAATGCCACGAACGTAACCCTTGCTATAACCGTGTCGCTCGCTTCAAGGTCAAGGTCACATTAGGCGCTTAGAAGTTTTTGTTCTGTATATGTATATAAAGAAGGTTCATGTTCCTGTCCGACTAATATTTTTAATTCACTTCGGAATTTCGAAATAAATTGGCTCAAATGATGATCGTATCAAGACGACATGTCGCGGGCAATAACCATGTCGCTCACTTCAAGGACTAGGTCACACTGGACAATGGAAGTTTTCGAATATTTCTAATATGTATATAGTGAAAGTACATGTTTGTGTCAGGCTCATAACTGTGTAGTACGTGAAGGGATTTCAAAAACAATTTGCACAAATCATTATCATACCACTACCACGTGTCTTGTTCAACAATCATGTCAGTCGCTTGATGAAACAGTGAACATTTTGTGCATATTCTTTATATTGTCAATAACATGGTTGTGCTTTATGTGATTTCAAAATAATTTGGCACAAATAATCATAAAAACGACGTGTCGCGCGATAAGAGTCTAAAATCTGTTTCAAGGTCACATGTGACACTTGACATTTGTTCATAGTCCTTATATGGTTTAAGTGAGCATATGTTCATGTCACTGTCAGTTGAAGTTCTTTGCGGTGAATTGGAAAATTATTTACCATTACGTGAATGCATGTTGTATGCCACAACCATCGTGCTTGCTTCAAGGTCAATAACACATTTGTGAAATATGTTTTATAATGACTGGCACATACAAGTTGTATTAACTGTTCCGAGTATGTGTTGCACACAATACTCATTTCTTTTCCAGTGAAATATATTCATGGGTATTCGTGCCCTTCCAGTTAAATGAAGTTAGACCCAGGAGACATTTTTTTTAAAGTCGATGACGAAATAGCGTTATCTTAAGGCCATGCTTCTGTTTTTCGTGATTATTCGACGAAATGATTTATCAGCCCGTCACTTTTGTTCAGTATCTGTTTAAAAGAATAATACGGTTAGGCTGATATATTCAGTAGTACCCAGTGTTCACGATGTTAGTCATTGCCGTACATTTTAAGTTTGGGTGATGTATGTCGTATATTGGATTCAAAAACCTTGTGCTAGAATTTACAACTGACAAAAAATAAACTTGTAATTGGTTTACTTTATCTTTGATGGCATAATTCTATTTGTTATCAAAACACTACTTCTATCAAAACTTCGACATACTTTTCGAATCACGTGTATTAATTTGTGTCAAATTGAAATATGTTCTGATTCGTTAAATTATTCACGCGTGTTTGATTCATTCTTTTTTAGGTTATCTGTTCGCCGTGACTTCGATACTGTTGTCATGGTTGTCAGGTAAGGTACTTTCTTACAAACAAAAGAACAGCAAAAACAGAAAAAGCTCCCTGATTTTTTGTGATGTCGTAAATTTCGATATTTATATAAAAAAAATCAATATACAATTTATTGTTTGTGGCGATATTTTCCTTTTTTCTTTGATCACGCGTTAATGTTCAGGGTGAACGCAACCAATGGCAACTGTGTCTGTATGAGTTGTAACGTTGCTTCACACGTTATGGTTCACCTTTAACCTGTAAATCAAGTGCTTAGGCCAAAAATAATGTCGTTTGTTTTCACTATCATCAATAAATGGTTAGATGGGTCGGCTGACCTTTTTTTCATTAACTTGTGTATGATACACGTGTTACGACCCACTTGTATTAATAAGAATATGCAATGGCACACAGACATTTTCATAATCTCTGTTTACCATCATTATTTGAGCTAATATTAGTTATTTTATAGCTTATTTAGCTTATATGATCGAACGTAGCAAAATGATCGCAAACTCAAAAGTAAATTTAGCGAATAGCAAAAATTATCGAACATTCAAATTGAAATTTTAAAAAGTTAATGGTCTGCACAAATTTAGGGTCTTTCGGATTAGTGGAAACAAACAACTTTAAAACGCCTTATTGTCCGTATGGTAAGTGCATGGTGTTTCTCTCATGTTAAACGGCTTATGCTTGATTCGTGTGTAACTAAACACAATTCTCGAAACTGTGGGCAACGGCTTTTGAGCATCTATATGAGATAATGTTTTAAGTCAAGTAATGGATGACGTTCTTTCAATTTACTTCTTAATGAAAGGTCTGTTTCCCATAAAATTGCTTAACGTACACGAGAGAGTTAAAATAAATTTCAGTCGATAGCATTACTCTTTAATGTAAAATAAAACTGCTTTGCCATCGATTAAAAATACACACATTTAGATCCATAGTTCCGTTATTACTACAAAATGGTTATTTATTAAATGGTAAAAAATATTAAATGTTGAAAAAAATCTGGGTTATTCAATATAAATTCCTACACGGGGAAGGTAGTTTTTGCCTGTTTTTGATTTGTAAAATGTTATTATTGATGTGTTTCCACTGTTTATCATTCTGATTTGTCGAATATCAGACTGATAAAGATAAAAACAAAAGTAAATTTTAATAATGCGCCCCTCTTTTATATACTAATTGTTCTCCTTTTCAAGAATGGTATCGTTCGTTATCACTAAAAGAAATATATCGATTTATGCCACAGGATCTGACGGGATAGCGTGCATAAACTGTGGTCGCGGCGCAGCCGACTTGCTTATCTGCTCGTCAATAGTGGAGTGTAACCCTGACGAGGTATCAAGTCATCTGAAAAACTATGTAAATTACCAAAGCTACTACCACCACCACCACCACCATATCAACCACCACCAACAACACCACCGCCACCATCGCCACACCACCACCACTACCACCACTACAACCACCACCAAAATCAACCCCACCACCAGCGCAACCACCACAATCACACCCAGCACCACCAGCGCCACCACCACCACCACTACTACTAATAATGATATTTTTGTTTTACGTTGTAGGCATGCTACGTGGACAGGACATTGACGACACTTGGAGGGTCGCCGCAGTTCTCCGCCGGTTGCAGGAAAGTATCAGTAAGTAAAACTTCGATTAATTTTTGGCTTCCAGCCATTAAACAATGACTTCACTTCATAATGAAACCGCGATAGAATTTGTTTGGATAGATACATATCAGAACGGCAAAGAGTTGTTCAGTGGCTTATACAAAAAAACAACAATGTGACAATTGGTTTATTCGATCTGACTTTTATTTTGCCATATGGCATTACAAGTATCATGTTAGAACAAAGGCACATTTATCACCTCGTTATTGGTTCCAATTATAAAAAATATTTATGTACAATCGTCACATCGTTTTTGTTATTTTTTTTTATTATAAAGAGTACGAGTAGGTACGTACATTGGTCACCTCGTTATTTGTGCCCTTTATAAGGAGTAGGTACGTACATTGGTCACCTCGTTATTTGTGCCAATCGTAAGGAATATGTTCTGCATTGATAACCTCGTTATTTGTGCCAATTATAAGGAGTAGGTACGCACATTGGTCACCTCGTTATTTGTGCCAATTGTAAGGAGTAGGTACGCACATTGGTCACCTCGTTATTTGTGCCAATCGTAAGGAATAGGTTCTACATTGATAATCTCGTTATTTGTGCCGATTATAAGGAGTAGGTTCGTACATTGGTCATCTCGTTATTTGTGCCAATCGTAAGGAATATATTCTGCATTGATAACCTCGTTATTTGTGCACATTATAAGGAGTAGGTACGCACATTGGTCACCTCGTTATTTGTGCCAATCGTAAGGAGTAGGTACGCACATTGGTCACCTCGTTATTTGTGTCAATCGTTAGGAATAGGTTCTACATTTATAACCTCGTTATTTGTGCCGATTATATGGAGTAGGTACTTACATTGGTCATCTCGTTATTTGTGCCGATTATATGGAGTAGGTACGCACATTGGTCATCTCGTTATGAGTGCCGATTATATGCAGTAGGTACGTACATTTGGTCATCTCGTTATGTGTGCCGATTATATGGAGTAGGTACGTACATTGGTCATCTCGTTATTTGTGCCGATTATAAGGAGTAAGTACGCACATTGGTCATCTCGTTATTTGTGCCAATTATAAGGAGTAAGTACGTACATTTGTCACCTCGTTATTTGTGCCGATTATAAGGAGTAAGTACGTACATTGGTCACCTCGTTATTTGTGCCGATTAAAAGGAGTAAGAACGTTCATTGGTCACCTCGTTATTGGTGCACATTATAAGGAGTAGGTACGTACATTGGTCACCTCGTTATTGGTGCACATTATAAGGAGTAGGTACGTACATTGGTCATCTCGTTATTTGTGCATATTATAAGGAGTAGGTACGCACATTGGTCACATCGTTATTTGTGCCAATCGTGAGGAATATGTTCTGCATTGATAACCTCGTTATTTGTGCCTATTATAAGGAGTATGTACGCACATTGGTAACCTCGTTATTTGTGCCAATCGTAAGGAATAGGTTCTTCATTGATAACCTCGTTATTTGTGCCCATTATAAGGACTAGGTACGTTAATTGGTCGTCTCGTTATTTTTGCCCATTATAAGAAGTAGGTACGTTAATTGGTCACCTCGTTATTTGTGCCCATTATAAGGAGTAGGTACGCACATTGGTCACCTCGTTATTTGTGCCAATCGTAAGAAGTAGGTTCTACATTGATAACCTCGTTAGTTGTGTCCATTATAAGGACTAGGTACGTTAATTGGTCGTCTCGTTATTTTTGCCCACTATAAGAAGTAGGTAAGTTAATTGGTCACCTCGTTATTTGTGCCCATTATAAGGAGTAGGTACAATAATTGGTCACCTCGTTATTTGTGTCCATTATAAGAAGTGGGTACGAAAATGTGTCACCTCGTTATTTGTGCCAATTTTAAGGAATAGGTACGTAAATTTGTCACCTCGTTATTTGTGCCCATTATAAGGAGTAAGTACGTACATTGGTCACCTCGTTATTTGTGCCCATTATAAGGAGTAGGTACGTACATTGGTCACCTTGTTATTTGTGCCCATTATAAGGAGTAGGTACGTACATTGGTCACCTCGTTAATTGTGTCCATTATAAGGAGTAGGTACGCATATTGGTCACATCGTTATTTGTGCACAATATAAGGAGTAGGTACGTACATTGGTCACCACGTTATTTGTGCACAATATAAGGAGTAGGTACGTACATTGGTCACCTCGTTATTTGTGCACATTATAAGGAGTAGGTACGCACATTGATCATCTCGTTATTGGTGCACATTATAAGGAGTAGGTTCGCACATTGATCATCTCGTTATTGGTGCACATTATAAGGAGTAGGTACGCACATTGATCACCTCGTTATTGGCGCACATTATAAGGAGTAGGTACGTACATTGGTCACCTCGTTATTGGTGCACATTATAAGGAGTAGGTACGCACATTGGTCACCTCGTTATTGGTGCACATTATAAGGAGTAGGTACGTACATTGGTCACCTCGTTATTGGCGCACATTATAAGGAGTAGGTACGTACATTGGTCACGTCGTTATTGGTGCACATTATAAGGAGTAGGTACGCACATTGGTCACCTCGTTAGTTGTGCACATTATAAGGAGTAGGTACGCACATTGGTCACCTCGTTATTTGTGCACATTATAAGGAGTAGGTACGCACATTGGTCACCTCGTTATTTGTGCACATTATAAGGAGAAGGTACGCACATTGGTCACCTCGTTATTTGTGCACAATTATAAGGAGAAGGTACGCACATTGGTCACCTCGTTATTTGTGCACATCATAAGGAGTAGGTACGCACATTGGTCACCTCGTTATTTGTGCGCATTATAAGGAGTAGGTACGTACATTGGGCACCTCGTTATTTGTGCCCATTATAAGGAGTAGGTACGTACATTGGGCACCTCGTTATTGGTGCACATTATAATGAGTAGGTACGCACATTGGTCACCTCGTTATTTTTGCACATTATAATGAGTAGGTACGTACATTGGCCACCTCGTTATTGGTGCACATTATAAGGAGTAGGTACGCACATTGATCACCTCGTTATTTGTGCACATTTTAAGGAGTAGGTACGTACATTGGTCATCTCGTTATTTGTGCCCATTATAAAGAGTAGGTACGTTAATTGGTCACCTCGTTATTTGTGCCCATTATAAGGAGTAGGTACGTACATTGGTCACCTCGCTATGTGTGCCCAATATAAGGAGTAGGTACGTACATTGGTCACTTCGTTATTGGTGCACATTATAAGGAGTAGGTACGTACATTGGTCACATCGTTATTGGTGCACATTATAAGGAGTAGGTACGTACATTGGTCACTTCTTTATTTGTGCCCATTATAAGGAGTAGGTACGTACATTGGTCACCTCGTTATTTGTGCCCATTATAAGGAGAAGGTACGTACATTGGTCACCTCGTTATTGGTGCACATTATTAGGAGTAGGTACGTACATTGGTCACCTCTTTATTTGTGCCCACTATAAGGAGTAGGTACGTACATTTGTCACATCGTTATTGGTGCACATTATAAGGAGTAGGTACGTACATTGGTCACCTCGTTTTTTGTATCAACTATAAGGAGTAGGTACGTACATTGGTCACCTAGTTATTTGTGCCCCTTATAAGGAGTAGGTACGCACATTGGTCACCTCGTTATTAGTGCACATTATATGGAGTAGGTACTCGCATTGATCACCTCGTTATTTGTGCCAATTATAAGGAGTAGGTACGTACATTGGTCACCTCGTTATGTGTGCCCATTATAAGGAGTAGGTACGTACATTGGTCACCTCGTTATTTGAGCCAATTATAAGGAGTAGGTACGTACATTGGTCACCTCGTTATTTGTGCCCATTATAAGGAGTAGGTACGTTCATTGGTCACCTCGTTATTTGTGCCTATTATACGGAGTAGGTACGTACATTGGTCACCTCGTTATTTGTGCCCATTATAAAGAGTAGGTACGTACATGATCACCTCGTTATTTGTGCCCATTATACGGAGTAGGTACGTACATTGGTCACCTCGTTATTTGTGCCAATTATAAGGCGAAGGTACGCACAGTGGTCACCTCGTTATTTGTGCCCATTGTAAGGAGTAGGTACGCACATTGGTCACCTCGTTAATTGTGCCAATCGTAAGGAATAGGTTCTACAATGATAACCTCGTTATTTGTGTCAATTTTAAGGAGTATGTACGTACATTGGTCAACTCGTTCTTTGTGCCAATTATAAATACTAGGTTTTACATTTGTCGCATCGTAATTTGGGTCAATTATAAGGAAAATGTTCTACATTATAACCTCGTTATTTATGCCAGTTATAAGGAGTAGGTACGTTCATTGTATAACTAAAATGTTAACGCTATACATATTTGCATGAGTTTGTCTTATTATAATATAAAGTTTGATGTAAATATTTTTAACATTAAGTGTGTATATGTCTTTATTTCTAAATACATGTTAAACAATAATCTTTTTTTTTTCTGCAGACATGCTCCAACCAAAATTCTACATCAGGTGACGCCATTTGTTCTGAGTGCTGTTATTCGGATATGTGCAACGTGCGAGGGTGTGGTTCGGATTTTTACGGTATGCAGAACAATAGCATAAGCATACACATAAGTATAATAATACAACTTATAATAATACAACTACAAATTTCGCACTCTAAGAATATTGCAGTCTCAGACGAGAAGAGGGCTCGTTGTTGAATTGTGCGCCTGCGCATTCTATAAATAGATGTGTAACGTTACTGCTTTCGCCCAACTTTAGTCCAGAAGCGACACCCGTGTCCCTTTTAGCATAGATTGTTTGCTTTTTCCATTTTTAGCATTTCTGTGTAATGCCATTTTGTTGTTTCATGTTTGTTTACAATATCATCTTCAAATTCCATTTTTGTCTAGATTGATGTATATTTGCTTCTGGTAGTAACGTTAGGTTGTTCTTCTCATTCTTTTGGCTGTGTGTGCCTTCTGTACTCAGTGAAAATCGAAAGTTCGTAGTAATAAATAATGAATAAGACATTTATTAGTTTCTAAGTTTAAGTCTTCAGGGAATTCAACCAAAACAGTTACAGTGCAGGCGGTGTTCCCTTTTTTATATGGACCGTTATCCGCTCAAGTGGCCATTACTTCCATCGAAGACTTCATTCGATGTGTATCTAAACCTAAATAGTAATTGAATTATTCATTATTTTGCTCACCAATATTAATGACTGCTTAAAATTATACAAACGCGAAATAAAACGATGATAACCGAGTATATTGTCTAATGTCTGTTTAGGTGACCAAAGAAGCGTGCTTAAATGCTTCGGATGCGATGACGTAGCCATGGGAGACAAATGTCATGAGATTGCTCAGTGTGACAAAACATTGGAGGTTCGTGCACACTTAGAAACGCCGCAATCTGAAAAGATAGAAAGCTGATAACAAAAGTATCACAACATGATGTTGACATTTCCCAAACGAAAAAAAAAACAAGAACACTAATTCATAACACTGATTTGAAAATATTGATTGATCTTGCGTTCTAGCCTCTTTTTCGTCACTCGCTTTTTTTCATATCAAATTTTAACAAACATTTAATTCGTGCCAATCTGTTTATAACCTTTTGGTGCAACATATTAGCCAAATTAGTACCACTTGTTTTGTCAAAAATGCCTTTAATTTAGGAATCGTTTCGAAATTAACTTGAACACATGCTTTGTTTTCAGATATTTTCAAAAATATAAGTAGCCAATAGGAAATTAGTTCAGCAATAAAAATTCGAATAGGCTACGTAAATATAAGTATCTAATACGAAATTTCAGTTCTCCATAAACAAATCTGAAGTGGTTTCTCTTATGAGTAATTGAAAATAATAGTATGCAGTGGTTTGTTTTAGTTTTGCTTTTGTTACAAGAAACGTTTACAACAAAATAAACAACGAAACCTTCGAACAGTCAATCATAGCACTTTTAGCCAAAGAAATAACACGATAAAGATTGGGAACAGTATCGTGTGTGTCATCTATTTCGGTCTTAACACTGAACGATTTTCTATGTAAGGGAGTGGTTGAAATGTAACACATTTATAACTGAATAAATTTAGAATTTGCCAGTATAGTATTTAAGTTCAAGAAATGTGGTTTTACAGATCCAAAAACGTAGTAACCTTAAAAGGTACATGTTCCCTGACTTTTGTATTTTTCCCATTAAATGTATTTACTTACAAAAAAATCTCTTATTTTTTACATATTCTAAAATTATTATAATTAAAAAAAAATCAATAATTTTGTATCTTCATCGTTGGAAGCGAAATCTTACGCATAACCGTTGTGCAATTTAGGAAACGTATACTACGCATTATTTAAAATACATGTTTTTTTCAACGAACGAAAGCAATGAAAAGCGTTGCAGTAGTAGTAGTTTTATTTTGGCATTGATACACACATCATGTGAAGATACAAACAAATAGATACATACTAACAAATACTGATGAAAGACTAGTTAAGTAATACATGGCCTAATATAACAAATATAAGTTCAAATAAATAAATATTACTATGCAATGCTCACCATTACAAGGGATAACACAAAAAGCGAAAATGATTTCACTTATTTCCATTGTGGTCCCGGATATTTTGACAGCCTGACACAGAAAGTCATGTTACTTGTATCAATGGTAATTAATACCGTGTAAGCACAAAAATACTAGTTGAGTTAGGAATGCTTAATGGGATCGCATAATATATATATCACATGTTTATGAGTATCACATGTAATGTTGCATCACAGATTTGGCAGTCATACTTGAATCCAACTACTTTAAAGACATTACATATTATTTACAAAATGCAATGATTAAAACAGGTACAATGATTAAAGCTAAGTTAAAATTACTGTGATAAAATCAACTGGCCATTAATTGGGTTTTGATGGTATGCTTAAACGAGTGGGAAAATTCGATATCCCTAAGTGATTGTGGGAGACTATTCCACAGAACAATACAATTCCACATGCAAGGCGTGTTATTTTTATATATTTTGATGATTATCATCCATTAATCTGATTAATGAATTTTATTTTGTTGGGTCTAATAATGTAGATACATTTTATAATCTATGAGATTTTCATTCATTTTTTTCTACGTTGTGAACAAGTCCTTTTAATATGTGCGTACGTACGACGTTAAATAAGACGGTCTGCTGGTACTACTATCTTAGACATTCTGTTTCAGTCGTGTGTGATCAAGCATGGCACGACCGGAAAGGCGCTCGGGTGCATCAAGTCAGCGGTTGGTTTCCATAGTTACTATTTCGTTTAGCTTAAACTGTAGATGCCCGATCAGTGATCATTGGGGAAAGGGGCGAGATTTCACATTCGTAAGACATTTAACTCAGTATTCTAGTATATGGTATTATAAAAGGGCTCATCACCAGGTCAACTTAAGAAATGTTATTTATTTGAATATTTTTTGTATATGTTGCAAATGTTCTATGCTAAAGATTGTGTTTTAGATTCACGTATGCCGCATAGTGATTTCTGCTCATTATAAGTTAACATTTTAAATTAACATGTCTGTGTGAAAATCAATGTTTGGTACAGGGAACACGTAATATACGAAGCAGCTAGACTAAAAAAGTAAGATTTCTACATTATTGTTAAATCAACAATTCCGGCAGCTAATATAATAAAGGTTATTCAATAGATTCACTTTCAAATATATGTTACGTATATGATATATTGTATTTTAAAATTGCGTCGTTTGCTTGTGACTGACTATTTATGACGGTACATACATTATACATTGTTTTCATAACATACTCTATTTTCACAGACGTGCAAGTTTTTGGTCGATACAGTCTACCCCCATCAGCCCCCAGAAACGTGGGATGTTAAATGCTGCGACACAAACCTCTGCAATTGGGACACGTGGAATCTCAACCGAACCGTTATACATCCGGGTACGTTCATGTACGGTGTGATAGCTTTCTAAATCACTCTGGATAAGCATACGACTTATTGCATGAATAAATCTTACGGGGGGTTTTGGAGTTAGCCGATGTGTCATGATTGTTTCTACCATATTGGGGAATATTACCCGTTGCGAATATATAAATAATTAACGGTTAATTGATAATGAAAACTAATTACCCTCGGTAAAAGATGCTTAGTTGTATGTGTATTGTAATACGAAAATTAAATTAATGATGCAGATTTAGCAATACAACACGCTGTTATGCTTATGATTTCTTATTGAAATACCTAATTTTAATTTTCGCAAGAATTATCCTATACCGACTCGCTAATATCATTGCTTGTGGGTGCGTTCAAGTGTAAACGACTTATATCTTTAAAGAATGTATGCTGCTCATCACTTACAGATTTATATTCTCTATTAACAATGCTAAATGTTTCTTTTGAATTGCGTTGGTGTTAAGTTCCCATAGACCTGTTCGATTGATGAACGAAATGACAATTTAAAAAAAGCTCTTAGCTCTTTATTCTAATTTAGTCCATGGAGGATGGTCAACCTGGTCGCCATGGTCATACTGTGACGTCACGTGCGCTAACGGTCACGTGACACGGAAGCGCACGTGCTCGAATCCAGCGCCTCAAGACGGAGGTAGTACCTGCTCAGGGTATGGGCTGGAAAGGCAGAATTGCACAGAACCAGAATGCCCAAGTATGTGAGCTATACAATTCACGATGCTGTTATTTTTAAAGCCACATAAACACTCAAAATGAACGGATATTTCGTAAAATATTTCGAAAAATAAAGTTAACACATACAAAATCAGTGTTCCTTACGGCAATAGTCAAAATTTCAACGCTAGATGTGGTCTGGTAACATAGATTTAACGGGATGCAAAATGCTCGTTTTTTTTTTTGTGTGTGACAATATATTCCATGTGAATTTCCCGCGCCGATATCCGAACATTTACGAGCGAACGCGAGATTGGCTTCGGGCAGCTCATGAGAACTATTGCGTGCTCATGACGCTGCCCGAAGCTAATGTCGCTACAAAGAATCATTAACGTTGTTAGGTCTTCTGATTGCCATTTAAAAAAAAAACACTTATATTTATTTAAAACGTAGTTATTAAGACAACCCCACTTATTATGACATGGCATTCAAACTGGAATGGAAAACACGTATCAGCAACATTTATATGAATTATTCGGCCAAAAAATGTATTGTGCTCATTAGGAAAAATAATTCTTTTAAGTTCTTAAAATTATTTTACTATTTGATAACTTCTTGTATGCATCGTTGAGGTTTATCTATGTATAGCTAGCAAATCGCCTGGAAGTATATTAGCATTTCAAATAACACTTGATTGTGGTTGGGGCTACATAAATGCCTTGATTGTATAAGATTGAATCACATATTATTCGTTGTTAATCACAGTTGATGGTGGCTGGGACATTTGGACGTCATGGTCTCACTGTGACGTCACCTGTGGACAAGGTCACATGGCTAGGACTCGCGCATGCGCAAATCCACCTCCGTCGCATGGAGGCAAGACCTGCGTGGGAACTCAGGCGAACCAGCATATGCTACGAACCCGCTTGTCCAAGTATAATTTTACATATACACATTTATTCTTTTTATCGCCAAACGTCAAAACAAAGCTCACTATTTGGTACATGTACGTCATACGGATTTTGGAAGGATTACGCCGGGCAAAGTTGCATGTTAATGAAGCTTGGCACAAATATCTATGATAACTTTCTTTCCATAATGACGTCATTATCTTTTTTATCACATTTCCGACATTAACAATGGAACATAATGATCAATTAACCTCCAGTTGTCAAACTACAAACTACAAAGTTCGGTTCTTACTTTAATGCATCGTAAGATATTTGATGCGACATGGTCCAACTTTAAATGATTCAGCTCTTTTGAAACCAAGTGAATAATATATTAAAGACCTTTATAGGAACATCTGAACATTCCTATTTTATTATTTCGCAGTCAATGGAAACTGGAGCAACTGGTCATCATGGTCCGGCTGTACCGTCACTTGCGGAAGTGGTCACATGACCCAAACGCGCACCTGCACCAATCCGGCGCCTGCGCAAGGGGGACTTCCCTGCGTCGGCGACAACAGTCAGAAACACACGTGCATTCTAAATCCTTGTCCAGGTGTGGCAATTGTCTTCGATTATACCAGGGTGCCGGATCAACGAGGTTTTCTGGGGTTTAAACACGGGCTGTACAGATTGTAAACATACCGTTAAGAGCTTTATTTTTGCAAATATCTCAAGTTATTGAAATACACTTGCAAAAAATACTGCATAAAAGACCAGTTTGTCTTTCAGTTTGTGCCGATATCTTAAGATTTAAGAATAAATCCTTGAATACGTCTGAAATCGGTTTAAAAATGTCACGTTGCGTATAGCATAACCGTGTATATGAATGCTGTACACGTCGAACTTTTGCCCAAGAACACAGGCTTATTGAATAAAGAAATTCTTATGTATTTCACATCGCATTAAGCAGCATAAAAAACTGTCTTTTATGCAATCGTTGAAATTCTTAATACAAACTGTTTCAAAAGTTATTTGAAAAAAAGCACCACTTATCGGTGTGTTTACATCTATTAGCGTGTAATTTTGAACCACAAAAAGTCACCAGATCCTGCACCCTGTAAACTAAATACCTAGTAGAAAAGGTCGATAGTTTGTGTGTTTTCCTTTTCGAAAACGCGTTGTATCGTCACAAAAAGGGAGGTAATTCATGAGCGATGTTACTCATGAAAATATGTCGATTATTTCCATTTCCAATAATTATATAAAGCATAATCACGCCTAAAACACAAACATGTTATTGGTATGTTACTTGTTTTGTTTTTTATAATAGAAGCATACAGTTATAACAAAACAGTAGCGTCATCTCACATGAAAATGTGCACACTTATAATTTGTCTTGATCTGGAAGGATTTCAGTTGTGATTGGAGTGGTTATCTCTGGTTTGATATTATTATGAAAGCGAATGTGGGATTAAGATATTGCAATTTAATATAAAATGATGTAGTCTTATTTGGTTTGTCTCGTTTTACTCAAAAGAAATTTGTTCTAGGCTACAATACATTTATTTTGGGGGGGGGGGGGGGGGGGCACGTGGACTCTCAACCAAGGCCCCATAAAATCTTTTAAAACAATCGGGCATCAAATTCTTTTTATCGGCGTTCAAAAGTGAACGATATCAAAACGGTGCATTTTTGTATGGCATTTATTTATTTAAATTTAAAGTTAAATATTATTTATTTGTTTGTTGAATGACTGCTCGTTTGATATTCTTGAACATTGCTCGCCACACGTTTTAGTTCTGGAATTTATTATTATGGAATTAAAAAAAACTTTTTACCTGTTTAACTTTGTTAAATAGTCAATGGAAACTGGACGCATTGGTCATCGTGGTCGCATTGTGACGTCACCTGCGGAGGAGGCCACATGACCCGCACGCGCCACTGCAGCCATCCGGCGCCTGCGCACGGCGGTCTGAACTGTCAAGGACTAAAACTCTAGTCGAACACGTGTACAAAACCAGATTGCCCAGGTATTTTATGATCAGGGGAGTTTCTTATTTAATTATGTCAAATGTTGCTTATTTAATTATTGTACTGCTCCTCGTAACAGTTTTATTCTTGGATAAACTTTTTATGCAAGCGTTTCATACACTTTTTGCATGCATATTTACCGACGACACGGATTATTAATCAATTGTCATTGGCAGCTTCCGAACTTGGATCGATCTTAATATACGCTACTGTGAAAAGCGGCACATTTTATCATATATATCATAAATGCATTGTAATAAAATAATTTTGTGTGCGTTAGGTCAGTTCAAAGAAACAAGAACCTCTGGTCACACTGGTCCATCTGTGGCGGCACTTTACGAAGCGGTCACGCGACTCGAGCACGCACGCACCAATCCCGCGCCTGCGTATTAGGGGACAGGTGCGCATTGGAGAGACAAACCAAACAAAATGATAAAAAAATTATATTTTATAGTCAATGAAAACTGGACGCACTGGTCATCCTGGTCGCAATGTGACGTCACTTGTGGAAGTGGTCACATAACCCGAACGCGCGACTGCACGAATCCCGCGCCTGCGCACGGCGGTCTGAGCTGCCAGGGGCAGCATAACGAGACAAGCACGTGTACCACACCTGCGTGCCCTGGTATGATATGACCAGGAATATTCTTGATTTAAACATATTTATTTGAGATGTATTGCATTTAAAGCTTCATGTACTTAAAGAGACGCTCTCCAATCCGTATAATTGGAAGAACATGTACTTTAGAAAGATCTCGAGTAAACCCAAGAGTGGGGATCCAACCCGGACCTCCCGGTTGCATGGCGGATACTATAGCCATAACACCGTTACACAATTATGATATTCTTTATTATGTTCATTTTGCTCTTCGACATTTTTTCTAGGATGAATTTCTTTCCATATTCTTAGACACGTTTTATGTTATTATATGATTACACGATATGATGTAAAACAACTTGCTTGGTTTGATTAAAGTAATTAATAGGATACATCAGTCAATCAACATGAATTCCATTCATTAAAAGCCTCTCTCTCAGATGCTACACGTCTGTAAAAGCAGTTTAATAATTATTGTATGCGTTTTCAAAGACATATACGTTTTGATAAACATATGTGTGTGCTGTCAGTTGACGGAAACTGGACGTACTGGTCAGCATGGTCCCAATGTGACGTCATGTGCGGAAGTGGTCACGTGACTCGAACACGCACCTGCACCAATCCCGCGCCTGCGTACGGCGGACATGTGTGCGTTGGAGAGACAAACCAGACAAACACGTGCACTGAAATGCTTTGCCCAGGTTTCACTCAATCTTTGATTATTTTCTCGATACACCGCGTATTTTTGCTTTTAAGACAAAAATCAACATGACAACATGCCTCGGAATATTGAATAAGTAATGTCAGAGGTACCAAAGTGATAAATTTATTCTTTATTGCCGAACGTATACCGGTATATTTATTATATCGCTTTTGATTTTTTTTTTTAATATAAGTTCGTGGCTATGTCTATAATAAGCGCAAATCATACTTATTTTCAAATCCTGCGCTTGTTTAATAGTTGACGGGAATTGGACGCACTGGTCATCCTGGTCGCATTGTCACGTCACGTGTGGAACTGGCCACGTGATCCGAAATCGCGACTGCACGAATCCCGCGCCTGCGCACGGCGGTCTGACCTGTCTTGGACAAAATATCGAGACGAGCACGTGTACAAAACCTGAGTGCCCGGGTATGGTTACTTAGCAATAGACCTAAACGTCGAAACCGTATCTGCAGTTAGAAAAAAAAAGTTAAAGCGCAATATTCGAAAAAAGTACCATCCTCCTAAATCATACCTTTTGAACATGATAAATTATTATATATATTATTATTCATTCTGTGGTATCATTTTAGTCGTGTACAACGCCGATAATGTATTTAGAAAAACAACGCAAGCACGTATTTTATGCTGAATGAGTTCATGAGTAATTGTATGTTGGTAATGTTGACTGGCTCATAAGGCCGGATCATGAGGAAATGTAGCCACTTTGTAAATGTTTAATCAAGTCATTATGAAGTATATTATCTTGAATACTGTTTGATATGATAGTGAACGGCCGATGGTCTAATTGGCACGCGTGGTCGTCGTGTGACGTCACATGCGGAAGCGGTCACGTGACACGAACGCGCACGTGCACCCATACGGCGCCTGCGCACGGCGGTCATATATGTATCGGCAACTCCAGTGATAGCAACACCTGCACGAGAACTGCATGTCCGGGTAATAGTTAAATAATATGTGTACATGCGGAAAGGCGAGAAATGTGTGAAAACCACACAGAACATCCCGTTTTTCTTCTTTTTTCATTTTTTTTTTTTGCTATATTTTGCACTCAAACGCAACGAAAGAGATAAAAGCAAAAACGCACAGCGCTTCTTTTCCACGAGTCTTTTTGCGTGGATAATATTTTATGTACGTTTGCATGGTCGCCATGATTTGGCATGTTATGTGACTTCACGAGCGATAGTATTTGCCGCGTCTGGTTACGCCACTGAACATGGCGAGAATTTTTTCGGCGGGAAAGAATCACAGATGGAATGGTGTGATTTGCATAGATGTTATTAATTTAGACGAAAAATGCATTGTGCATGTTGCGTGTTCCACGCGGAAAGTTCAGTGCGCTTGGAGTGTACTTAACGAACAATGTGAACGTTTCTTTCGTCATGTGTTCTATAAATCGTGTTTTGGACGTCACATTTTTATTTATCGTCCTTTGGACAGCATCTGTTTAAGATATGTCGGTTTGGCTGCACGTGCTCGAGGCAGCGTGCTTTTTGTGACATTTGCTCGAGATGTAATATGAATACCGCGGACTAAATACGCCTTGTTAATGGTCATACGTTGGATTGAACGGACTACAAAGAACACGCATCTGGAGCTTACCTATATACACAGACTCGTGGCAAATAACTGCTCAATCTACAAATTAGGCTTTACATACAATATTCATTAATTATTTTACTTGTTTCACTTGACTGTTGATTTCCATTGTTTTTCTTAAGATAAAAGTTTTCGTGGTCGTACCCTATTGTTTATCAACTCACCTTAGCTATTGCGGTGTCTCGCCAAGAATACGATAGCATACAGCTTCACGCACTGGTTTCTATGGTGATCTGTCCCAGATAAGATGCCTCCCTTCTCCTTATGTATAGATGATGATGTCAATGTAATTTGTGGCGTGTTCTGAGAAAACTGGGCATAATGATTGTGCGTAAATTGTCATCCCAGATTAGCCTGTGCAGTCCGCACAGGCTAATCAGGGACGACAATTTCCGCTTTTATGGAATTTTTCGTTTAAATGATGTCTCTTCTTAGGACTGCACAGGCTAATCTGGGATGACACTTTACGCACAATCAATTTGCCCAGTTTTCTCAGAACACGCCACATTTTTCTCTTCTTCGATTGCTGTGCATGTATTTCGGTATACAAGTATACAGCATGGTCTCCATACCTCCAAAAACTAATTGAAGATGCTTTTTGCGTATTTTCGCTTCATTGCGGTCTTCACTTTGTCGGTACCTGCACATGTGTTTCGGAAGTAAAATCATGTGTAACAATAGAGGGATAATACAAGTTTTCGAGGGCATGATCATCTGCGGGCGCTCGAAAAATCCGTTTTTGACCGAGTGCGCAGCACAAGGGCAGGAACGGATTTTGAGAGCGCCCGCAGATGATCATGTCCGAGAAAATGTGTATTTTCGCTATTATTGCATAAACAAATCACACATACCAAAATAAATTTAAATAACATTGAAAACAATATATCTTGTTCATTCGACATCAACAAAATAATTCGATTATTTCATTTGACGTCATACAGTTCAAGGTTGTGTTTTACATATGCCTCACTCGGTCATCATCAGAAATGACGAGGCTTTACCTTCGGATAGGCAGTTTTCGATTTAAAATGTGTTTAAACAGTGGATTAATGCAAATTTGAAATGCAGCCGCGCAAAGTAAGAAATTAGGAATTATTTTGTCGATATCGAATGAACAAGACATATTGTTTTCAATGTTATTTTAATTTATGGATATGAAAAACACATAACAGGGCTTGAACGACACGTGAATCGCCTTGTTAATACACGATTTCTCCCGTTCAAGCCCTCCTTGTGCCAAGTTTCTGCACCCCGCCAGAGGGCATTATATATAGAGTTTATGCAATAATAAAAATAATTACATAAGCATAAATGCACATTCTAACACTGTTTTCAAGTGTCGCATCAAGGCTAACAAGATGCGTTTGAACGTAACGTAACACAGAGCACCAGCTATATAATGTGGCAGTATTTCAGCAAAGCCCCAAACGATTTTATTTTTATCATTTAAATACATTTAATGTTGAGTGATTTATTGAGTATGAATGCCACTCCATTTATATTTCTTGGTCGTTGAATTAACATAAATTCAGTTAACTTTAACGCAAATGCCACCAACTGTCCGATGGTAAGGCCTAATATTTTAAACCCTGCATGAAAATGATTGCAAAACACTTCAAGTCATATGACACATTTACCTTGCAGTACTTTGTTTTACTATATTACGACGTATCGGTTAAACACGAATATTTTTCATTGATTTTTCAAAAAAAAATAAAAAAAATTAACTATTAATAATCAAAATAGTTTGGTTCACATCTTATATACTATTGGTTATTCTCCTTTCGACGAGGTCCAGTTCAATAGTTATCCAATTTAGGCACTAACAGACCCAGTTCTGCCTCTTGGAGGCGACGTCTCCTGCAGTACCACCCACAACCCGACTAACGAGTTCGTTCTTTTCTGTTAATGGCACTATGGGAGAAGCCCGGTGTACTCATTAAAAATGTATTACCCACTCACAATAAATTATAACAGTATAGGATGGCGAAAGTTTTTGTTGGAAAGTCCATATCAGACATACATTACATAAAACAGACCCACAATAAATACTGTCAAATCATTTATATTCGTGGGATACTAGTTTTCGTAGATTTCGCGTGTTGACCGATCCACCAATTTAACACAATCACACTCTTCAACGCAACTTCTTCCTTTCTTTGTTTAAAAAAACAGAAATCCACGAATTTACGTGTCCATAAAAACTCATTTTTGTTTAATGCACTAAATTTCACGCCAACGAATAAAACTGATTTTTCAGTATTAGTATTTCTTGCAGGATCATTTATCATGCTAAACAAAACATCGGCAGTGTCCATGGGAGCTAAAGCAGTGTTGAAAAGTGCCGAGATGCCCCCGTCGACCGGCGACTGCCTTCAATTCTGGTACACTGCCGACGGCGTCGATATAGGGGAGATAACCGTATACATACACACCGATATCGATACCAAGACGCGCGTCTGGTCGCTAGGCAACGGCCACGTGTCTGGATGGGAGCTAGGCAACGCCACTCTGATCTCCAAAAACTCGCATTTCCATGTATGACTAAGAACAATGTGTTACTTCTGAATTGAAATGTAAACATGGATTTATGTTGACCCAATCTATAAGATTAGTTCGACATTATCTGTTGAACATTTTAGGAAGCTTCGATTTTATTTTTGACGCACATGTCTTACACTGTTAAGAATGTTGGTCGGACTTTAGCCTAGATTTGCAAAGCTCTAAATCTTAAAACGTATGGTCAATTGCGTAATAGAAGTGGTACAGAAATAAAAATAACATTTTAAGAGTCAAACAAATGCAAATAATTCGAGTTAAGAAAAAAAAGAACAATGTAACCAGAAATAAGGTTCGTTTAAAACTTTAATGACTCTTGCCGAATTACGCTCTAAACTGGAATGTCTAGTTACACAATAGGCATAATTTAGCGAAAGACTTCTAGCATGTCAATGTAGCATCGTTTTTTTCATGTCTCTTTCGAAGGCGTGATCGGACATGGTATATCCGGGTACTTAGCACTGGACGACATCACCATGGTTACCGGAGACTGCGTTCTTCCGGTCCACCACAATAACACAGTCGCGCTTATCGGCTGATTGATAATGAAATGTAACTGTTCTCCCTGTTTCAGTGATTTTGTTAATTTCATTTCATTATATACATATACACACAATTTACCAAGACTTTGACATGCATGGACTTAAATTTCTATATGTGTTTTAACTGGTTTATTGATATGAATAAAGAAACTGAATCACCTCCTCAAAGTAGAAATACCGGTACTTCCTTCTACTTTTTTTAGACTTTACTGGCAAACTTATTTATGTATAACAGACTTAATAATATGTGATTTTTAACAAAAACGTTTTCAGATCTACAACTCCATTTTATCTATGAATGCAATGTTCCAACTAAATTAAAAACAAAAACAATTATGAAACATTTGCTAGATTCATTAATGATATGAAAAAATGTTTTTACACAAAGAGTTTTACATCACAATCATTTTTTCTATAATTAAAATATGCAAACTACCTGAAACACCTTACCCAGTAACGAATTGGCATGTTTTATATATAATGGGAGTTGCTAGCTTAACAACAAGTATTTGTGTGATTCATGCATTTACTAAGTACTCTTATAACTGTCCTATAAATGTCTTTATTTGGTGCACGTGTTATGTCTGCATTACTATTTAAAGCTAACATTAGGCTAGCCATAAACAATTTTGGATAACTTTTTTTCATTTTAAATGCAAAAAAAAATGCCTTTAAACTTCCATGAAAAAAGTTGTCAGGTGCATTTGTTTCACCAAGAATTACTATTCTTGCAGTTTATTTCTCTTTCTATATTTGATTGTTTAAGCTATCAGAGTTATCTTTTATAATTATATGTACTGTGTAACACTCTCGGGATTAATTGGTAATTGATTCTTTTATCATTTTTCAAAACGTACATCAATTACTATCCGACAAGCCAATTTTAAAAAGCAGTGAATTTGTTCCCAATATTATGTGGATAATCCTAGTTGTAACTATTGAATATTTGTATTTTTTATTGTTGGCCATGCACATTTTTTCAAATATATGGTAATTCAATGCAATGTTTATTCCTCGTTGTTTGGCATGGTAGGATTTCATAGTTTTGTTTTAATATATTACACACTAACCTACTCAGAATTATAAGTTGTATATAAGTCGACAAAATCGGTCATAAATGTACTTTATATTTATTTTGATTTGTAGCTCTTGCAATGACAAAATATGTCCACAGGCTTTAATAATATCTTTAACATATTGAATGCCATTATCATACCAATAGTTACAAAAAGGTTTGTATTGTTCATTTATAATTAACAGGTGGTTAAAAAACAGAGGCATGTCTAAGAGTGTATCAACAGAATCGATAGTAATACTTTTCAGTCTTAACAGTGTCAGAATATACTGTTATATCATTGATCCAAAAAGCTTTTTTTCTATAGCAGAAGATGGGTATAAACTGACTTTATTACATAGTTTGTTAAAATCTATTAACTGTCTAGCCAAAAGTGTAAATGTGTTCTTTCCTTGAATAACTTTTGTTATCCTTGATAATTTAAGTTTTTCATAGACGTATTTATGTCCGCCATTTTAAGCCACCCCCGTTCATCAAAATCTTTCGTGATGACTTTTGCTTAGATTTAATAATGCACTTGCCACACACATGTGTAAAGTGTATCGTTAAAATAATTTCAACTATCATCTTCGAGATGTGGGAAAGAAACAAACTGGTGAATAAACAATTTAATTATCAAGGTCTTAACAACAGTTATTCTGCATAAGGAAGTTATATCTCTTCTGTTCCAATGTGCAATGCTATTTCCTTACTTGACTATTTTATCAATATAATTCAGCTCAATAATTTAAGTCAGATTAACATCACAGGTTAAACCTAATAATTTAAATTGGGTACATCATTATTGCCAAATCGAAAGTTTTCAATCACATTTGGCCATCCTTCAAAAAATGATTGCTTGAGACCAATTGCATGGCAGGTGGGTCGGTAGTTCGATGTTTGTATTTACATGTTTTTTCATTTATGTATATTTATGTACATTGATTATGAATCACGTTAAACGGGAAACTCTTTAAAAAATTGTTCAGACACAAATGACTGTTGATAGCAGTTAAAACATATTAATCCTGAAAAATAGCAAGCGAATCCCATATGCTGGATGTACTGCGTCACGGTAAAGCTTCGCTCTTGATATACGACTCTCGCATGCAAAGCGTGTGCATATTGACCCTGTGCTTTAAGAACACGATGTGCACGATGAATATGTATCGCCATTTGTTTTCAACAGATATCACTTAAGGACTTCACGACATGCCTATTTTCGGGAATTTCGCGAAATTACTGAAAATGGTGACACAATTTGACACAGTTTTACTAGGGGTCTTGAAGAGGATTCAGGAAATGTGTGAACTATCCTTGTTTGATTTGAATTGATACATAATTACGTTGCTTTCTGTTTAATAGTATAAAAATTAGTAAAAATGATAACATAGTAAACACATACTGATTGGTTTGTTAAACTGCTTCACTTGCAATAATAAGGGGTTATCATAGATAATTGGCAAAACAGATTTGCCGTCCAATCAGGTGTTGTAAGTACAAAATACCGGTATTCCAAGAACAAATTTGACCTCTGCCCGCAACGCCTTCTTAAAGATTTGGATAAAGACACATAAAAAATATAACACTTCGTCAAGCTGTCAAGAAGACAGATTCTGATAGTCAACGTGTCTTTCATTGCGACTGTAGACTTGGAAATAGACAGTGCCAGACAAAACAGATGCAAGTGTTTTAAGGGCCGGAGTTTTGTAGTAGTAAATACCAAAACGGTCTTACTTGTAAAAACAAAAAAATGCACTTAGTGATTGACATGTGGTATTTGACAATAGTGTGTTTGTACACATACAAGTTTGAATAATACCCAGATAATACATAGATTGCCATATATGACACCTATTGACATATTGATTTCAACAAAGAAAATAACACTATGTTTAACAGAAGGAAATAGCGCTGCTTTCAATGTCACCAATCGTCACATTTAATGATTAAATGAAACGATATTCATGAATATTGTTGTCTTCGTAGCAACAAATAATGATACGACTATTCTTGCTGTCAATTAGTATGCTTGTAGGTTTCTTTATGTCCTTAAGTAGGATGCGATTGTCGGCGAAGGAAATAAAGGACACTTGGTGAATGTTATTTGTACCCGTAGCACAGACATATGTGTTGCCTTCGTTGTCTGTAGTTATATCCCTGACGTCTTTAAATGGTATGTTTGCATGCCATTTATAATACCATATTTCGTGTTTTATCTTGATCTTTGTATTGGTACTTTGTATTTTGTAACAAGATACTCTCTGTTTCCTTGCCACTAGTATTGTCATGTTAACACATGTTCGTATGAGTGTTGCATCAGGTATGGTATCACCATCCATCAATTCAGTTGATAGTTGTCCTGGTAGAGTGAAGTGTTCAAAGATGGCGAACCGAACATCTTTACAAGGCGTATTTATTGATAGCACTTTGACATCTTTCTTAATATTTGCTAAACTTTCTGGGCGAAAACTGGTCTGAACCGTATGCAAAAGTTTCCAATCTTTTCCCTTCTTCAGTTCATGTGCATGGACTTGGTTTATGTCCGGAAAACAAACACATACCAAAACGCAATCAATCTGTTCAATAACAGCACACATATCGCTCGGATATTCGGCTAATTGCCATTCTGAAATTAAAGTCAACTTGAAGGAGACCAGTTTCAGCTTCCGATTTCCCGCGTCGAGTATTACCACCTGACCATCTGGTAAGATAGCCGATGCTCTGATATGGCACGTATTCGTATCAGAAACCGATTTTATATAACCCGATTTACATTTACGAGCATTTCTTTTCATACATGACACGATTTCTTCAGCTCTTGAACAGGCAATACTACTACCGCGTTTCTCTTGCAAAGTTGAAACATGGAGTGCTTTTCTATCTGTTGAAGTCAAGTGGCATTCAGCCAGTTCCGAAGAAGCGGACGAGGGGCTTGGTTCTGAAATTGAGACGCGCGAACTTTTACTCACCATTGTTTTGTTATGGCGCAGATATTCGTGAGTTATGTTGTGGTCTATATTATTGTATTTGTTCTACATGTTACAAGTGGTAACCTACTGCTTCCGAGATGCTTAATCCAAGAAGAGTTCACGTTTTGTGAACTAATTGTTAATTGAAATAAAATGAAAGTGAAGAGACTATACCACTGAAAGACTATTCTTTTTATACTTAACCGAAGGTGTCAAAATGGCCAGTACCACAAGCAAAAAGGAAATACTAGTAAAGATTGTCAAAATGCTGATGTTAAACCGTACAAATGCACTATAAAGTAGTTGTGACTTGTCAACAAAACTGCATGGTGTATACCTAAAATCTAACCTTTGGTCAACAACAGACACTTTTACACAATGGATAATAACAGGATTTTCATTTTGTTTCATTTTAACATAATTTCTAAAATAGTTTTTCCTTTATTTTTACTATTTTTTAAATACTTTGTTGTTCAATTGCATAATAGTTACATCAACAATTTAAATAATCATTTTCTTTTTACTACGTTTTGTAAATTGTTTGAGTAACATAATAAATTTATATAAACAAAATAAAGAATACTTTTTTAAAACTATGTTTGTTGTATTTTTGTATTTATTTTCATTAAAATATTTACTAAATTTTACGTAATAAACTCTTCCCTAATTCAAAGTCGCTACATTTCTATTCTAAGTCAAAGTTACTTCATTTCTATGAATGTTAATGTTTTGCTTACATTAAAGATGCATATATTCCCAATTTTTCATTATTCTTATTTTCCAATACAAACCTATTCAGCGTTATATCATTGCATGCCGTTTTCGAATATTTTTTACATAATAATATTAACAATTAAAATAATCATTTCCTGTTTGCCATTTTTGGTATTTTTAGTTACATAATGAGTATCTACTACATTCAAGTATAAATTGTTTCCTGGAGAAAATCGTCTGTATCATATATATACAGTCAAACCTGTCCCAGAGACCACCTCTTAATAGAGACCACCTGTCCAAAAAGACCACAACGATTTCCTCCCAATCCTTTCAATTCCTATCAATCGACCCTGCGAATAAAGACCACCTGTGAACAAAGACCACAACGACCAAATCCCTTGAGTGGTCTTTATTGACAGGTTGTACTTGCCAGTTTGTTTAAACTTATCAGCGTTTTCGAAAAGGTCTAAATCATCTGAACATGTTGATGTAATCTTCAGTAGATATCCCAGATCATGCAAAGCAGCTCTTAGTGAAATTCTAAGTTCTGTTTCATTTTTAACAGGATTTGTTTCGATTTGCCTCTGAGCTTCGATCAATGCTTCTTGCGTGCTTTTTGATGTTGGTCTAACCATCTCTCTGGGATAGCTGGGCTTAATGCATGTTACACATTTGAGCGGTACTCTGGGAAAACGGGATGAAATACATGTGCCATATTTGAGCGTTGCTCTGGAAAAGCGGGGTTTAATGCATGTTACACATTGGAGCAGCGCTCTTTGAAAAGGGGGCTTAATTCTTGTGACATATTTGAGCGGCGCTCTGGAATAACTGGGCTTAATGCATGTTACACATTTGAGCGGTGCTTTGGGAAAACGGGATTAAATGGATGTGACACATTTGAGCGGCGCTCTGGGAAAACGGGGCTAAATGCATGTGACATATTTGAGCGGCGCTCTGGGAAAACCGGGCTGAATGCATGTGACATATTTAAGCGGCGCTCTGGGAAAACGGGGCTAAATGCATGTTACAAATTTGAGCGGCGCTCTGAGAAAACTGGGCTTAATGCATCTTACAGATTTGAGCGGTGCGCTGGGAAAACGGTGCTTAATGTATGTGACATATTTGAGTAGCGCTCTGGAAAAACCGGGCTTAATGCATGTGACATATTTGAGCGGCGCTCGGGGAAAACGGGGCTTAATACATGTGCACATTTGAAACCAGGCTAAATGCATTTGACATATTTGAATGGCGCTCCGGGAAAACTCGGCTTAATGCATGTGGCATATTTGAAACCGGTCTAAATGCATGTGGCATATTTGAAACCGGTCTGGAAAAACGGAGCCTTATGCATTTAACATATTTGAGCGGCGATCCGGAAAAAAACGGTCTAAATACATGTGACAGATTTTAGCGGCGCTCTGGGAAAACCGGGCTAAACATGTGACATAATTTAGCGGCGCTCTGGAAAAACGGGGCTTAATGCATGTGACACATTTGAGCGGTGCTCTGGGAAAACGGGGCTTAATGCAAGTGACACATTTGAAACCGGGCTAAATGCATGTGACATATTTGAGCGGCGCTCTGGGAAAGCAAGCTTAATGCTTGTTACACATTTGAGCGGCGAACTGGGAAAACGGGGCTTAATTCTTGTGACTTATTTGAGTGGCGCTCTGAAAAAGCGGGGCTTAATGCATGTTACACATTTGAACGGCACTCTGTGGAAACCGGGCTAAAAGCAAGTGACACATTTTTACGGCGCTTAGTTTTAACCAAAGGCGGTTCTTATGCTTCTAGTTATCACAAAATACTCATGTTTATGCATTAACCTCTGCTTTTAATGATTGCTTAATACGTGAATATTGACGTGTGTGAAGTAAGCCTATTTAGCAAGTGTAGTACATAGGTTGAAACATGCATCCTATTAAGCCGATTTAACCTGCTCACACGGATCAAAAATATTTTTCGGGTCGGGTCTTCACCCCAGGAAACCCGAAACCTTGTGAGCAGTGTAAAACCATTGGGAACAGTGTTCGGTATTTCACCATAAACTTACATAGCTTAAGTAAATTGGAAAAAATAAAATTTTCCAAGTCCATTCACTTGCAAGACATCTAATGGGGCAGGACTTATCTGTTGACTTTTAAGTAAGATATTATCTGCCTCCGTGGGATGCTTATTAGCTGTTGTATTATTTACTTAATTGTATGTGTCGTCCTCAGTTATCTCTAGGTGTCTAGAAAACCACTTCTTCGACTTTGATGTCATCTATGCTCTTCAATTAAAAAGTCAACGGCGCTATTTCCAGACGATTTTTTATTTCAAAATTGGATTCCATATTATTTTGCCTATGCTTTCTAAACAAACATGTTACAACAATAAAACAGCGGAAGTCTACATTGTGTATTAGCAACCTGCTGTGGTGATCCCTTTCTTATCCATTTGAGCGTCAAGTTATCGCATATAGATCAGACATCAACCGGCTCCCTTATATATTAGTCTGACTTAAATTTTCGGTCGTAAAGTATCGTGGTTAGATTGTCAAATAAAGAAACGCAATTAGTCATAAATGTGTGATTACAATGTGTGGAAAGACAACTGCGTCTAAATTAAATACTTAAATACCATATAGTTCAATCGTTGAAAACAGACGTATGCTACAAAAGACCTATAGGTCTTTGATGCTACATACATAATATGCCATATGAGCATACATGCCAGACGTCCCGATCTTGGCGGGACAGTCCTGATTTTGAGGTGTTTGTCCCGATGTGGCACAATTTGTCTCGACATTCGTAAAAAACGACCTATTTTCTTTAAGTTCACAACAAATTCGCTAATCAAGCTCTGTCTGGCTTAAATTACCATCGCTTATCCCTTATTGCCCCCAATTAACAAACCATATCTACTAGTCAAGTGATCCAGTGTTGTTTTTGACACCTTAATTATCAGCGATCTATCGGCAAATTATTGATTTTATCGCGCTTTCACACCATGGTGTTTTTATGATAGGGGTCACTAATTGCTAGCGATAGATGCATCGTAGTGAAATAAAAGCAGACTGTTTTTGTATTTAATGGCCCATTTGATGTGTTTGATATGTGACTTAAAACTTAAAAAAAAA
>VMBQ01001261.1:83855-98767 GCA_007657795.1 Dreissena rostriformis
AGGTTTTTAACCTTTTTTTTTAAATACATGGATTTTTTATTATTTTTTTTACTGAATTATCAGAATGGTTTATAATATCTATTTATTACCCAAAAACTGAAAGCCTAGGTTAATTCCCATGACTGAAAATGTCTATTTATTTAATTATTCCAGAAATCAGCAGGAAAACTTACGATTTTGAGTGATTTTACCCAAAAAATCATAGATATGCACGGCTGTGACACTGAAGAAATGGATACCATATGCAATTGTATATATGCGAACAATATTTGATTAGTATAATGATCACATGTCTTATAAATCTAATTAAATCAAATTATTCCAGAAATCAGCAGTTTTGTGTGTGATTTTATTCATTTCCCCCCAAAATCACTAATAGATGGTGATCATAAAAAAGTCGTTATTGGAATAAAACAAGGAGACCCTATGTGTGTTTTTAAAACACTAGTTAGAAAAATATGTTGAAAATTGTTAACTTGGTAAAATGAATTCGCAGAACTAAAAATGGAAAAATGGGCAAATTCGGCTAAAAAAATGAGAAATTTGGTGGTTTTTAACCTTTTTTTTTAATAAATACCTGGACTTGTTTTTCCACTGAATTTTCGGAAAGGTTTCTGATACCTATTTTAAAACCCCGAAACGGAAACCCTGGGTTAATTCGCATGACTGAAAAGGTGTATTTATTTAATTATTCCAGAAATCAGCAGAAAAACGTTCGAAATTGAGTGATTTTACCCAAAAAATCATAGATATGCACGGCTGAGACACTTAAGAAATGGGTTTTCTGGAAGGATATAAAATACCCTTTTCAAATAAAAAAAAAATAATCTTGGCCTCAAAACTTGCAATAAACACCCATGGGCTCTCGGACTATTTCGGGCCGGGGATGTAATTAGGATCGGCGTCAAAAAACGTTATAAACGTGTGTGTGTAAATGTGATTGGCGATGCTCACATATGTGAACTTTGAGATTTTCATGGTTTCTTGTGTAATCAAACAGCATTTAACCATTTCAATCGACTTTGATGTGAACATTGAGATATATGAAATTTGTTTTAATAATTCATTGTGTGTATTGCAATTCTTTTGTTTTATTTACTCTCAAAAGTAATTGCCCGTATTTCAAACTTGATTGATGTTTTGTTGAAATCTATTTCAAATTAGTCCAGTTATTGCGTCAATTCAATGTACTCACATTTAAACAAGTTTGTAATGTAATATGATTCCGGCTTGTGTATTTCAATTACCATTCTTTAATTATTGCCCTGAATTAAGAAATAATAATTTATATCAGTAGTGTGCATAATAATGTAAAATGTTATATGCTATAAATACGTTGACGAATATTTTGTCTATTTTCTGCTACATAGTGTAAATAAATATCGCTTCATCAAATAACACTATTTTAAATATAATGAAGTGTATTGCATGTTCGATGGCATCATTTTGGCCGACAAGGGCATTAAAACGACCGCGTGCTTCATCATGATAGACGGTGGCTCTGTACTTGTACGATTGCTTTCTAATTCAATATCACACTTGCGACTTCAAAATATGGTACAAAACAATCAGAATAATCTGTAAATGCATTTAATTAGAAGATTTCACACACACACACACACATGAATATATATTTAAACGACATATGCCATTGGTAGATTTATTACAGAATTACATGAAAATGCTATTCGTTTTCTTATATTTAGGTATCTTATAGTAAGCTGTATTAAAATACATGTCAATTATGGCTCATGTATACCACAAGCATAATACCTTACTTTCTACATATACGAAACGAAAATATAGGCAGTCCAAAGGGTCAGGTCATAAAACAATATTTAATTAAAATGATATTATAAAACGGTGTCTGTAGCTAAACAAACACGCAAAACGAATTGTATGAAACTGACGACGTTTGGTATTAATTAACAAGCATTTCATAAATCTTATACAGACCACCTCCGAAATAAAAAATATAGATGGTCCAAACGTCATTCAATATGATATATAAAAGTATAGAGATTATAATGAGGACTTTGGTTAAATCCTACAGTTCAGTACATAATAATAAATACAATTAAAGTTACAACCAGATATATGCGGTACAAAATACATCAGAATACATAAAATGTATGCTACAAAGGTATTTTGCGATCGAGCCTGAAAGGATTGATAAATATAACAACTCAAATGTTTTATAAATAGTTCATTAGTTGTATTATGAGTTCGATAAATTTGTACATATTTGGCCTTTGTCTGTATGCAATGGAATACATTTTGATCTCAGTTCCGTTTATAACTTACATTTAAAAATAAAATGAAAATCATTTTCGAGCTTATTACAATTAATACAGTTTCGTTGGACCAATGGAATCGGTGTAGGTCTAGCCCAGCTACCAGTTTCAATATTTTATCTACATGTATGTGATGATATACGTAATTTTGATTAACTTAAGTGATTTTTTTTTGAATGACATATACTCAGGTAGGATTGAAATTGAAAAACAGCGATATGTTTATAAACATTTGCCATGGTAGAAATTTGAAGGCTCTCATTCCAAATCTGAACAAACGTCTCGCTTGAACTTTGCCTTACGACTGATATTAAAACATGTTCATGTCCAACATCTTGTAAAAGTCAGGCATAATAAAATCCCAAATTACTTGGTAGATATTTTAATAATTTGCACACATTTATCGTGTTCTCGTGTCGATACTCAATACTATCATTTAACATAGTCAAATATATTTTTTTGCTAAATGTATTATCTGTTGTACTTAAAAGTTTTATACAGTATTAAATTATGTTAATATGACTCATGTAATGATAGTTTACATTTTCAAGTTCACCATATACGAACACGTTTTGACTGCATCTTTTGAGGCGAAGTATTTGCTTACAATATTGCAAATTAACCCTTTCAATTGGTAAACTTTTGATAAACCCCACACTTCGCCTTCGAAGCTTAGAATTGGAGACATGAGTTTTTCAAAAAGATATAGGTTATTACAAACTGAAATGTCTGTTATTGTGAACACATATCATAATAGAACATATTGGTAAAAGGTCGACCTCCTTAAAGAAAAATCATAATTTTTGACTTCAGTATTAACAAGAAGTTTCCATTTGTGACAGTTATCATGCAATAAATCTTAGCCCTTTTGCAATTCTTCAGCGGTATAAGCAACACATTTTAAAATATTTAACATCAATACCATTAATGCCTTTCAATTAAAATTCAGCTTCTAAATCATTAATATACAATGAAAACAAAAATGGCAATAAACACTCACCCTGTCTTACACTTAGCATACATTCAAAGCTGACGCTCAACATATTTACATGTTAAACTTCAGATTTTATGGTAGACCCATTAACACAAAGTAAAATATACTTTGAAAATAACCTTTAAATAAACAATCTGCCTAAATCGATTAAATAAGGTCTAATAATTTTATGTAGATCAAGTGAAAAAAAGCAACAAGAAGACAACAATGGAAATACACAGTTTTAACCAATTAAATTTAAGACTTTAAGATAAACTTGAGTTCAAATCTTTGAACGCGTTTAAAGATGTTCTTGTATAAACATGCGTAATTCAAGATATCGCTAAACATGCACAATATTAACACAACGTGTAATAAGCGCTCAATACTTGAAACGTTATGAGTTTTAAAGTAAATGACACATTATTTATCTAATATATTCATTGGAATAAGTAGGTCATTTTAAATGTAAACAATGAACGTTTAATAATGCCTTACTTATACATCTTAATCGCATAAAGTGCATAATGCGATTACAGTTGAGTAGATAATATGCATCAAGGTTTCTTTAAAACAAGAAATAAATATACCGATAGTATCGTAAATATGTGGCATGATCAAACGATTGAAAGAGGAAACGGTAGAGGTAATGACAGTTTTCTGTTAAGACTAAATATACATAGAACAAAGCAGCATCTCCATTCTAATATGAAACTCAGTAATATAAACACGTTATATAATCTCTACGATTAATTTGGCGTGTAAAAGTCTGTCCTATTTTTACTCTAAACGATTGCTCCAGAAAATGGTGATTCCAAAGTCTTTCATAGGAATTGTTAGATCGATTCCCGCCTGCTGCTTTATCCAGTTAACAATGTCCGTGTCAAAATAATTCGAACTGATACACTTATCTAACCTGCAATAGACAGACTTGTCCCGTGACTTTGACCATTTAACCATCGACATAACCATTTGGGAGGAAATCCACACACAAGAATACTCGACCTCTCTGATCGACTTAGGAAGGTAATCGTGCACGTTTGTATTCTCAAGCATTGCCTCATATATCCTCAGCTCGTGTAGACTCCCAAGGTTTGGAAGAACTTCACAGAGAAGTTTAATTGTTGTTTCACAATTTGTGATGTTAAACATTACCATACCAGGATTAGGATTCATAGAGATTGAAAGATATTTGAGGTTAATCCCAGTAACTGACATTGATGGTAAGACGCATCTCAACGGCGTTGGTCCGTATAATCCACAGACCGCCATATTACGACAATCTACATTTGTAACCTCGGTATCTTGAACACAAACAAAGTACGTGAGTTTTAGACCGTCAAGGTCAACTTTACCATTGCCTGAGAGCCTTAGATACGACAACTTTTCTCTTGATTGCGAAATAATTTCCTGTAAACGGTAGTCGGCGGCAGAATCTGCTGTAACAAGACTAACAATGTTTGATATGTTCATGTCTATTAACGTTTTCAATGCGTCTATTTTATTCTTATCGAATATTAATGTGAAGCCGAGGGCAGGCTCAAATAATTTATCTTTGATACAATTAAACGGCAAAAATGCTCTGAACGGAAAACGGTCATATATTAAATGACTGATGGTGTGCTGTATGCACGACTGGTTATTTGCAACCCCTTCGATAAAACCATCTAAAATTATATTTTGTGCTACATACTCGTGGTCAAATAATTGTTTTTCTATGCTTGAAATATCCTGCATTTTGCTCTCTAAGACATCTGTGATGACATCCATGATGATCTTTGACATTCGTTCAGCCGCTGAAGGGCACATTCCACAAGTAAAGATGAATAACTGACCTATGTCCAGAATAGTTGTTCTGTCACAATAAGCAAGATGTATTGCTTCCATGATTGCGTCCATTTCCGTCTGATTCATGGTAATATACAACGATGCTAGAAACTCCTGTACTGATTTGTGCACAAACATGTATGGACTTTTGTTTGGTGAGCTAAGTGCCAACGATTTTTTCTGTGTGATCACCCCTGTTTGAAGTAAGTAATTAAGTTCTGTTTTTGTCATGTGCTTTATAATTGTATTTTCTGGAAGAACTAGCGGACATTCTTTGCTACTGTCCGTTAGCGTTTTAAATGCTAGCTTACTTGCAGAGCACACTAAGGACATATTACTATGCAGATATTCGTTTGTTTTTGTTCTTAATATATCTGGTATTTCCCCACAAATGATCTCCTCTGTGTCAAACTTGTCAAGTTGAAGTTTCTGTAATCCTTGAGCTATGTACATATCTAGCATATTGCTGTACACAGCACACAACGAACCCTCCATTAAACGTCCAACGTAAAACTGATGCACTAACTGCACACAAATAGCTGGTATGTTCAAGGCTTTTCCTTTTATTGCGTTCAAGAAGTCAGTGTATTTGGTTTGTTGATCCTCTTTGGAAATACAGTTGTGTTCAGCTAAAACACTTATCACATTGTAGGCCAACCTTTGATAGTCCAAAACGCCGGATATTTCAAATATACGGGTTGAAGTATCACTTATCTTAAGGTTGGCAAGTTTCCATGGTCGTGCGGTTATAATATTGATGACGTTTTTGCGTTGCAAATACAGCGGCATATTGCGGTCTCTACGGCACTTGCACGTAGAGTCTGGTGGCTGAGGGAAGGGTATATTGGGATGATACCATTCGTCCGCGGCGTCTGTCAGAACAATGCATTTATGTGCCCAGACACTGCTGTCCATGTCTAGTTCATTGCGCATAATAGTATCCTCCACCATTCGAGTGACGTTACACATGGCTCCACTGTAATCACGTAACGACACAAAGAACAGAAATGTGTATTCTCGCAAAGTTTCAAGATCGTCGAATGTTGCTGGTTTTGATGCAGCCTTGCTGGCAGCGGCATTGCTCGTGGGTTCTTTAGTAGGAATGGCAATATGTGTTGAATGAGCTTTACACCAATCAAGAACAAGCTTTGTAGAAAACGTCGTCTTACCACAACCCGGATTACCTTGAATATAAATTGTATTTACGTTTTTCCCTTTGCAATTCAATAACTCATCGTAGCTGCTCAAATAGGTTTTCATTATTGAGGTTTGGTCCATCCCGCCATTTCTGTCTTCCTGACCTCTCTTTATCTCCATGATGGATGGTGACACGTATATCCGTTCTAAAGGTACATCTATGTCAGTATTCAGCATCGAAACAGGGGCGACACAGAACGTCTGATACTGTTCGATTAACCAAGTCTGCATTTCTGAAAGACATTCAAAGATCGCAATGTAAAACAATAAGCAAAACTGTTTATGAAACAGAAAGTGCTTATGGTTATCTCTTATCTCTGATAATTATATTTGATAATAAATAACGCATATTAGTGAGTAACGTCCAAGAATCACACACATNTATATATATATATATATAATGGCATTGATAAGAGACATACAATTTACTTACTGGATAATGTACTGCTCAATGGGTGCACATTTCCGTCGCAAGTCATCCCTGAATGCATCTGCTTGCTGGTGTCCTCTGTTGTACTCAGTATTGATGATTTTGCCCCTGTAACTGCATTGTCCAGCTCATTCAGCACTTCATCCCGTTTCCTTTTTATCAGTTCAAGTTGATCATCACCAGTTTTACGGATGTATAAAGTGATGTTTTCTCCTGTACTCCTTAAGGCGATTTCCATTTCTTTAACGACTGTATCCCTTTCCGTGTTCAGAATTTCTTTAAATTCCGCAGTCAAAGTGTCTTTGAAATGCTCAAAAGTCGAATTAACATCTTCATCCGTAAATGCCAGAGTTCCATTCTTCAGCTATACAATAGTAAGTGTGCAAGAGGGTCATGTTAACATTGCGCATACGAATTTAATAAATCTTTCTTCAACATTTCTTTATAAATCACATTTCTTTGCAGTTTAGAAAAACATTTTGTTAGCCGTTATAAAAAATAAAGAGATTATTGTTATATAAAACACTATGGAAACAACTTGGACTGAGGGTTATTTTAATATGGGCATTCATATTTCAAATTTGACTGAAATCTCTCAAGCTATTTGTGAGAAATTAGTTTTCAGACACACTTCAAATTGCCTATTTAGTGTATATGTAAATTGGTAAGTATAAAATTGCCTATCATGTTTTAAATTTCACATTTTAAACTCGAGTTTCCAACGTTGGTCAATGGGGTCCTTTCCAAATCGGAAATTAACATTGTTTCTTGTGATATTACCGATACAAATATTTGCAGTAAGCAACGATTATTAAAGTGGGAGTTAATCGACAGCTGCATACACCGGAAAGAAACCTTATACTTGCATGTGATCCTTTGATTATTGAAAGGAACTGATAAACTTAACATATTATACAAAGAAGATGAAGAAGACGAGACACATAAATCCAAAACAAACACACACAAGTGAATAACAATGGAGAAAAGGTCAATGTAAAGCGTTGGGTGATTATCGGTATAAGGCGCTCCAAACTTCACACTCGGTTAAACCCAACAAACAATATCTATCCAGATCAATGTATAACATAAACAGACCGCTGGATGTAAACTAAGCATGGAAATATGATTGCACTTGTTTCAGTGCATGACAAACCTGAGTTAACTTGTCCACTGCCATCAGTGATGCAGCTTGGTGATTGACGTGTTTTAGGTTCTGCAACAGCGCTACTAGTGTGTCAATAGCCCTGTCACTGTCTTGGATTGTCATGGACATTGTGGACGCATGTCGTACTGCACGCCCTACACCAATGGCCTGAAAGTGTACTTTAGTTGACAGTTATTATTAATAATATGTTTAATGTAGTTTAATGTAGTTCGTGTGAATCTAATGTTTTAGTAGTATATGTATACCCATTACTATAGTGTATTCTGCACTAAAAGTAGCAGTATACTGTATCAATACATATATTCGCTTCATCACAAAACAACAAACTTAAACATAAAGTAAAATATAATGAGCAACTTAGGTAGGTCATGTATAAGAAATGAACTCAAACTAATTGATTAAAATAACATATTTGTTTTAAACCTCAGTATTCAGTATGAAAGTAAGTGGAAGGGGTCTATTTGTCAATGGTGACTTTTAATGAATTTAACATTTAAATAGTTCATCATAACATTTAAAATACCACAATGTGTAAGTTGTTCATACATTATAAAATAGTGCTTGTTTTTTGTTATTTTCAAACCTGCAATCACTTGATTCATGTACAAAATGAAATACTAAGCATTTAGACAATATAATTTGAACGTGTAACAACCTTTGACCCTTTGCTAACAGCTAACGGGCATTTATACAAGCTAGAAAGCCCAAAACAAGTACACTTTCCAACTTGGTCTATCGGAACAAATTCATCGATAAACACTCATAAATTAAGCTTTGCTGTTCTAGACTTTACATTTTGGCAAGATTAAATATTGTAAACTTGACAGGTCGAGCTGATAAGTAGAGCCCACTTGAATGCCGGTAGGTCTTATCGCTCGCTCGTGTTTAAAGAATATATGTTGTTCCCTCAGTATTTAAAATTCTATACAAGTATATACATGTCTATGTTTATATCGTATTCGTTAATATATATTACATACATAAAAAAACTTGTTTAAACACAATTCATTTTATATTATAAAGTTCTAGTTTTTCAGGCCTTCGTTGTTTTCTTGAGACATAATTTTGTGTTTACATATATACAAATTGTTGCCCACTATGTTGATGAGTAATGTAATAAAACGTAAGAAAACAATGATAACTGGACGTTCTGAAGCAAAAGTACCTTGGTGCACACATTTTCCTGTTGTTTCAGGTCGTCCTTGAAATACGTTTGAAAGTATTCACAGTTGTATAATACATTTACTAGGCCGTTGAAGTCGGTATCATCTGCTTGGTTGACGTTCTTATACCCATCTTTTGATAGAAAGCACTTAGCAATCTGCCAATGATCCGTGCACCATTTAGAGGCATCTGTGTTTATCCAGGTAGGGCCTTGGAAGCTTCGTGGTTTGTGTTGATTGCGAAATCGGTGTTGTAATACAATTTGTCCACAAATTGCATTGCATAAATTATTGGGGCAATATCGCGGCTTGTTTATTTCGTGAAAAGCACAGTTTTGTCTGTAATTGCAGCACTTATTATCCGTGTCACAGGGCAGTACATTTGGAGTGTTACACTGATTACAGACAACGCTCTCCAAAACACCTTGCAGTTGCTTGATCTCACAACGGATGTGCTCATAACAATTCAGAGTGATTTCTTTTACAATGTCGAGCAGGCAGTCACGAGTGATGTTCATACCCATGGCCGCCTTAAACCAATTCAGAGTCTCCGGCTTTCGAATGATGTCTTTGTAATCCGACATTTTCCTTGACACTAATATCAGTGTAAATTATGTTAAAGAAGACACAACCATTGCTGCTCTAACTGCGCTGACTTTTGCGTTTAAGATAGTTCATATTATGAGATATCATTTGTCTGACGCAATTGAAAGCATTTCTTATCAGCGAGCGGAAGTTTAAATGAAAGTGCGTAACAAAACCTTATATGGGTTATCAATAAACACAAATAGACCGCCAGAAATCGATGATTATTGATCGTATACGTTTAAACACGTTGCAATAATGATAAGATTTTAGCTGTTTGAGTGTTTATATTTCCATGCGGAAGTCATAAACATCAAAGGTAGACAATTTAAGGTTTTCAAACTCATTGCCATGGTTACTTCCCTTATTGTTGGTTTTGTAAATAGTTCGTCTTTGAGCGTTTCTGCTTCGAGGCTTACCGTTTAAACCTCGAAGATGAAAGTACCGGTTTTCACGAAATTCATAATAAAAAATGATATTATTTGAATTTAATAATACTTATTTCTGGATTTAAATAGTAAACCTTTATATATATAATTCATTTGGGAACCATACGCGGTTATTTGATTTTAAACGTTCACAATTGTAATGCTTTTAGTGTGTTAATGATTGTACAGAAAGATATTTGGAGTACGACGAGTTTTTGGCAATAATATGGCCTGATGTCCGTTTTTTTCTCATCCCGGAGCTTGCGTTTTCAACGTTTTTTTAAGTACGGATTTGTCTCGTTTTAGCTTTCACGTCTAAATGAATCGATTGTGTAGATGATCATACAGAAAGAAATGCTGGATATGACGAATTTTGGGAGAACTATGGCAATTGTTTGATTTTCCGCAATAAATATTAAATCCTAAAATGTTGTGTTTTCAAATCGTCTTTTACTACTTGGTTGATTTAGCTCAAACTTTCACAGTCTAATGATCTTCATGTGCATATGCTCATACAGGTAGGACATTTGTGCTGCGGCGAGTTTCGGCCGATTGTATGGCCATGTTTCTGTTGTTCCACTTTATAATATTTAATGGCAATTTGTATTTCAACTCATCTAATTGCTTTGCGGATTTTGCTAAAAGTTTACATGTCAAAGAACTTTCATAAACGTTATGTAGATTATTGCTTAGAAATGAATTTTTGGCCGCGACAAGTATTTGCTAAATTCTGGCAATCAGTGTATATTGATTGCTGTACCACTAGTCTCATGACTCAAATGACAATAGCATACTACAGAAAATAATGCTATTTTAGTTATTGTATCATTGATGAAAGTTAAAAATACAGGAACATTAGATCATGTTTTCAATTTAAAAGGGGAGGGGGCTCGAGTCTGACAAAATATCATAATCTGCGAATGAAGTACATTGACATAAATGTACAATTTAATGCAGTTGTTCCATCTCTTGTTATTGTGTTTAATTATGTGATCTTATATGAACATATATTTACCAGGTGTTTTGATGTTGTCATGTTTTAATATGTTCAGACTTACAATAGTGCAGGTTTTCATTCTTAAAAGGTAGGCTGAAAATTAATATCTTTGATACTTAATTTGCTAATTTTAGTGTCAATGTAATTTATTCATACTTCGTTCCGTTCGTTAAATTCTTTAAAGGTATGCTTCAAAATAAAAGCTCGGTTACTGAACTCGCTATTATAAGCTTAGACGTAACTAACGTATACTTCGTTTCGTCCGTTTCATTCTTTGAATGTAGGCTGGAAAAAATATCTAATATACTAAATTTGCTATTATTAGCTTCGATGTAATCAACTTATACGTCGTTTTGCCCATTGCATTATTTAAGGTAAGCTGAAAATGATATCTGGGATAACAAATTTGCTATTTTTACATCAACGTGTCTTAAACAATAAAGTTATATATGTACGGAAGATTTATCTAATCAAACGTTTATGAGGTGTTGTTGTTTTGTTATTCATTCTCGAACCAAAAGAATATAATGTTAATTTGCACTGCATGCACAAATGGAAACTTGTAATATGGGGAAATATTGGTAATGCGACCGTGTGTAAACCGTCAAAGGAAACTAATTTAAAATACAGTTCAAATGATGGCTTTTACTCTTGTAAGACATGTTCATCTAACCAAATACATTTGAAATTTCAGGTCACGATTGATTATGGCATTGTAATATTGAATTTTGTATAATAATAGACTGTTTATTGTGTGTTTGTGTTTGTTTTTGCAAAGTACTTATCACTCCAGCTTTTATTGATCTAGCCCTTAATGGTAATATATTTCCAACGCGACAAAAGTACGTGCGCATTTATAAATCGTGCATACTTGTATGCCGTGTGCAAGGTCTTAATTTGAATACCCGCAAAACAGAAACGGTAGTATCGTAGTTGAAAAAAAGCAATTTAATAATAAAATATCATATACTGTTATTCCAAGAAAAGAATCATTAATGTTCACATTTGGGTCAGTATTTTACCCGTGCATTAGATTAATATAGATTTATCTCGAAACTGCCAAATTAAATGGCGCTGCATCGAAACATAAACTTTGTACTGTTTTTATACATTTGCACTTGATTTGCATGCGTGTATGTTTCCATAAATATGCCATGTATTCAATCATTATGTGTATATCAATAGCACAAATATGAGTTCAAACACGCACTTTGGAATCTCAGTAAAAACGGTATCAGAAAAATTTCTATGAATGTATATTAATTAACGCTCGTGGTATAAGCAATATTGTTACTGGGAAACTATTCGTGAACATAAAAATGTGTGTAGACGAAGTTTCAACTGGAACCGTATTAACGTCTTATATTATGTACACTTTTCTTAGCAAGCTCAAAAGTAATATGTTGGTCTTAAAGAACTAGTTGTGTATGGTTCGTGTTGTTGAAAGACATGTCTAATTTAAAAGAAAGTACATTCATATCACCAATCAGATCGAATTATTTTCGAATAAAGAACACTCTTAGTTCGTGCACTAATGCTAAATATTTATTTAATAAGTTATAAATATATATTGCTTAAAACTTATATAATAGCTATTTGCAAATTGGCAAGTATGTGTCTTATCACATGAGAATTTCTTATTCATCAAATTATAATCATAATTTATGTATCGTTAAACATTATTTTCATATACATGAATTGACCCTCACATGGCGACCTTATGTTTAAATAAAGTGTTAATTGATTTTAGTAATGTATGCATACATACATGAGGTATTCATAATCAAGAGACACAAGAGCATAACAGAAAATAGTGTTTGAACCGAAGTTGAGTTCACAATAAGGTCTATCGATTCATATTCGGTTGTTATTATAAACGTGCTTTATAATTTAATATTACCGTTTTGAGTCGGTGACCCAAGATTTAATAATTCGTATGTTTTAAGATGTCCTGTTTGTATCGCCCTGTATTGAATATTTCGCTTGCGTTCAATAAAAGACTAGCGTGGGTTTGTGAGAATAATTCCCTTCTGATAATGGTTGAGGATTTTCAATAGTCATGTGTTACACAACGTTGATTTACAACACAAATATACATAAAGTGAAATGTCGCGTAAACCATATAAAAGGAAACATATAATAATTATTTATTGAAATTAGTTATTTGTGGTATTTTGTAAGTAATATAATAATTGTGATGATATCAATTTACACTGAGATTAATTTACATATTTGCCTGAATATTTAAATATGATTTACCCAGTTTTTTAAACTACGTTCGTCAGGAAGTTATAATCGCAATGAGGTGTATATAGCGCATCAAGTAAAAAGACGAATAACATCGTTCAAGCAAAACCATTGACATGTTTTGTGCAGCGTGCTTAAACACACTTACATTGCCAAGCGTAATCCACATTCCGTATTCACAAACGAGAATGGGCTGATTCACATGATTGTTATATTTTTTATTCACTTAACACGCATTACAATATAACTAGAACAAGAGATTTATCTTCTAGGAATAACATGCGTAAAAGGAGTTGAAAACCATTTGACGTACATATCCTTTAATCGACCTTGTATTTATGTGTGTTGTTAATATTTACTTACTAAGACAAACAGTCAGACAAATTTCAGTGTCCGACAAATCCATTGCCCGGAGCCCGGGGGCTACCGATTTTTTTCATCGGGCTACTGAAATTTTTCAACTCACGCCCGTCGGGCTACTACAAATCTATAAGAGCGGTAGCCCGGTTTATTGACAGACATACGTAGAATAAACACGCTGACCTTGTGTTTGTACACGGTGTATTGCTTATAATCCGATAACAACGTGCAATCAATTATCTAATCAGTCATCCATCACTTGCGGTAATGTCGATTGTAACAGTGTATTTTAATCATCCAATCAGAATCAACATTTGTCGTCTGCTAATAATATAATGAGAGCCGAATGGATAATTTACGCACGTGATGCAACGTCATTTCGCAATTCGGAATTCTTTGTTTTAACCGCAATAATGAGTAATAGCGACAACGTTTTTGATGTCGTTAAATATCCAAGGACGCCGAACGGTAACGAAACCGAAAATGAATATTAGTTACACTGGTGTTAACGCGGTTAATGAGTAATAGCGACAACGTTTTTGATGTTAAATATCCAAGGACGCCGAACATTAAAGAAATCAAAACAATAACGGATTCTTCAAAGCGGTAACGAAACCGAAAATGAATATCAATTACACTGCTGTGAACGCGATTAACACCTGCTAATTAGTTTGCATTGTCAATTAATGATTCGATTAGAGGAGCGACTGTAAATAATTAAGGTAAGTTTGATATCAATTGAGACAAACAGTGTTTTAATTATTTGATCGAGTTGTATATAAGATGCACCAAATTTGTATCTTTTATTATAATGTATTAAATTAGTTTTGTTGGTGAAATGCGATATGTGACTGGATAAATATTAAGTGATTGGATTTATTGTATAGTCAGTGTATGTCAATGACATGTAATAATGCATACACAACTTGGATAATTAAACAAAATTATTTTTTTGGAATGTTATGTCTGAATAACTTTTAAAATACATATTCTTTTCTTTGATGTCCCTGTCCACCGAAGATTATTCAATACATGCTGATATGATATAATTTCTTATGAATGAAAATGAATAAATAAAATAAAGAAGAAAAGATGTCTCTTATCATTTTGTAGGTAAATTTTATGGGCTACCAAATATTTTGACTGGTAGCCCAGTGGGCTACCTGGAAAATAAGAAATTTGTCGGACACTGGTATATATATATATATAGATAAGACGATGATGCACGCCAAATGGCATTCTACAC